>VYXC01003756.1:19293-247574 GCA_013397175.1 Platysteira castanea | reverse complement strand
AAAAAAAAAAGGAATGGGATGTTAGTATGCAGTCCCAATAGTGATTTATTGCAAATGTCCAAGTATTATGAATTCATTTAATATTTAGTGTAATAGCAGCCATCCTTCACAAGAAATTAATATTTATATGTCTATTCAAGACAGTCCTTCAGCAGTTTCACTGTAAATCAATGAAGCATTAATGGGCATAAATGCTGTAGAGAAATCTACACTGATTGGTTACAGACTGTCGCTTTTGAAAAGAGATAAGAAGTTTACAGGGGACGTATCTGATGATTTTCAGAAATTAAGTTTTTGAATTAAAAGAAAGATAGTTCACTTTTTTCCATTCACAGATGGTTGTTTTATTGTCTTCTAGGAAATCTGTAATCTACTGAAACAGCTGTGTAATTATTGAGTTTTCTTTGTCTAGTAGCTACATTTCCAATTGACTGCAAACTGTATTTGACATCCCTTCCTCCTGAATCTGCCAAGGTCAGACCTCCACATCTGTGTTGATGGATGGATTCACAGTGTGGACAGCACTTCTCCCATCTCCTGGATACTGCCCACATGTTTAACTGAATTTAAATCATCACCTTTGTGTTGCCCAGGTTTTATTCTAGGACATTCTGAGTCAAAACTTCCAAATTATTAATTTCAAAAGGATTCATAGAGAAGCAAAAGAACAAAATTAGCCCTTAAAAATAAATTCCAGGCTGCTTCTGGTTAAGAAAAAAAAATGGACTGGGAACACAGACAGTATAGACAACTCAGAACTTTTTCTCTGGCAAAGCTTACAATGGAGGCTCCGTTCCTATGGTGTAGCATGAAGGAATCTCAGAGGAAATCAGTCTCTAGCAGCACAAGGATGGGATGGGCAGCACTTCTGTGGCCCTGAAGCACACCCTTAGGGAAGCCAGCACTTGGACAGGTGTAAGTTCCTCTTGATATGCCATTGTGGGAATGTTTGGAAAAGTGAATACCATCTGAACTTAAGAACTCACGAAGGATTAGATCAAAATTAAAGTCTGAGATATGTAAATGTTGAAATATTTTGCTTCGCAGTAATTGGGGATGATTTTTCCCCTCATTAATAACTCACTTGAAGATAATAACTAGCTCTTCTTTCAGCTTCAGAGATGAGATGAGCACAGAATGCAGCTACTTCATTGATGACTGAGTGATAACAGAGTCTCCTGTCTGCAAAGCAATAATCATGCCATAATCTAAATACCAATTACTTGTACTGGCTATATTAATATAGATATATTTTTTTTAAACCACCCAAATACACAGAACATTCTGGTCTAGTTTTCTTCCTCTGCAGCTCCTAATGCCTAATTTTCTACCTATCCAGGTTCATTAAACAAATGAGGAAACCTTACTGCAGCTGATAGAAAAGCTGTCTCCAGTCACTGAAATGAGGTAATTTCTCATGCAACACCAGTTACATCAATAGATAAGAGAGCCAGAGGGAGAAGAAGAGGTTTCATTTAAAAATGATGAAAAAAGAAACAAAACTGCTTAAATGCTGCCCTGAGCCCTACAAGGGCTAAAATGCCCTCACAAATCAGGATCTCATCTATCAGTCAGTACCCCCAAACCACCACTTTTATTGTTTGTTTAACTTGGTCAGTGCTTGTTTGAGTAAATTTAAGTTAGTGGCTGGAGAACAGTGCATTTTTATTCTGATTCCAACGTGGCTACTGGTGATTGATGCTTGCATTGAAACAGTAGGTCGTATTTTGCATTATGTCTCTGAGGAAAAAAGGTATCTGGGTTTTTAAAATCTGTAAAATTATTTGACTTGAGATTTTGGTAATCATTCAAAAAGTCCTGCCAAAACCCCCCAAACCAATATTGTCTCAAAGGAAAGCTTCAGATCTGAAGTATCTTCGGATATGTATTTATCCCTTGCAATTTGCCACTATTTCTCATGAGGCATTGATGATACACTGAACAAGACAACAGCAATTACTTACTACACAATTTCCTCTGATTTTAGGGAAAGACTAGTTTAGTATCATATATTGTATTGAAATATGCGCCAAAGATTTAGTTTTTAATGGAGACAACTGCTCGTGGCCACAAGTCTATTATTATAATCTCAGTATACATGTTACATGCCAAGAAACAAAAAGGATTTTAGGATCATAGTATCTTTAGCTTTTAAATTCCAGTGACACTAACATGCATACAGATGTGCACAAAAATATTAGATTTATTTATTATTAATTTGAAGATAGATACTATTAAAAACAGGGGAGAATAACTAAAATGTCTTGCTAGACCTGACTGGGAATTTTAAATGTTTTGAAAACAAAACTGAGAATAAGAAATTAGTGTTCAGGTCCCAATACAGCAAAGCACATAGACACTTCATCATGTGCTTTTGTTGAACTGAGGCGGATGCAAGACTCTAGAGACTACCAAAAGAGATGAAGAGGAAATCTAAAAATATATTTCAATATTCAATTTAGATAGAATATTAGATCTTTCAAACACTGGAGCAAAGTTAAAGGCTATCTCAAAGGAATAAAAAAAAGCAACTGAAGAGGAAGCAGAGAGTCTCAGCTTCTCAGCTTAAGTTTCCTGGAGGCTGCTGCATTCAGAAGAGGTAGAAGGTGAAAGGGACTCTGACAGGGCTAATGGTGAATGAGGGACAGATGACCTGCTACACTGATACTGTAGCAGTTTTAGTGCTACTTTTTCATGGGAATAGCTGAAACACAGCACAGGGAATTGATAACTACTGTTGTAATGAAGTAACTCAAAATTGCGTACAGATAAACCAAAATGCAAGAACACCAAAGAAGTGATGAAACCATGGTTCTCATGAAGACTGTGTGACATTTCCACTTATTTCCAAGCACCCATCCTGTCTAGAACTAAGGTCAGATGGATGTGTTTTAGCCCTAATTTTAGTTCACCTCTTCCTTCGAAGCACAAGCAATCGCTTTGGTACTCAAAAGAAAGCAGCAGGCTTGATAGCCTTGTACATTTGACATTCAGCTTCTTTCTTTGCCCAGCCCTCCACTGGATTTCAACTATACTACAACAAGTAAGGGAAGTTTGGGTTAAAGCACTGAGATCTCCCCTCTCTGCTCCAACCCTCCTGCCCACCACACTGCCTACATAGAGAGGCATAAAGTATATACTTTGGGGATGCTTGGAAAGCAGAAAACTGACAGGAAATACTGACCTACAAAATCCCTTCCTGTGGAGAAGGTACTTGGGAAATGGATCGGTCATTTCCTACAGTACAAGAATTCAGGGGAACCTAAAAGAGATTATCAAGCAAATGGTTGAAACTAAAAAATAGGAAGCACTTTTTCACACAACACATAATTAAATGGAGACTTCATGCACATAGTACTGTGGAAGCCAAAAGTATGAAGAGGTTCAAAGGGGATTAGACAAATTAATGGAGAACAGACCTAGCAAGGGCTATTAAAATAGTGGCATGAATCCAAACTGTGCTTCAGTAAATCCCAACAGGTAAATGAAAACAGTACTTAGAGCATACACAGAGTAATTCCTCCTTACTATAAAGAGATCGTAAAAACAGTAACATTCTCAGAATTATTGCTATGGTAAAAATTTTAGGTATTTTGGTAAAAGCTTAGGAAACAGGACAAAACCAGGAATGAGCCCTCCCCTGTGCCCTCTCAGCTTTGGGAAATCAGCTGTTCAGAGACTTCCTCAGCTGCAAGGGTCTGAGAGAGGGCAAAAGGCAGCCATCAGGATGCAGTGTCAGCCAAGGAAGAGACACAGAGGGTTGGGAACAGCAACCCTGGAGCACTTTTGCAGCCCTCCAACTGCTATTTGGATTCCTCAGCTCCATCTCCGCTGTGCAAACCACAGATCAAGGGCTGCTGCACTCACACTGAAAGTGGAAAAAAGCCACAAAAGTACCGATGACAGGGCTGACAAGGCTGTATTCCTTCTTGGATACCAGTTTGCTTCCTAACCTGGCATTGCACTGCCTTTGTACCTGCCAAGGGCTTCCTTGCAGCAGCCACGGGGGTCTCCTACATTATGATACACTGTGTCTTGAAGACCTAATTTAATCTGAAGCCTAGAAATGTTACACCTTTGTTTTAATACAAATCAAGGTGCCTAAATGATTTAGGCAACAGTGGTAGACCAACTGTACGTTCTAGAGAATTTAAGCAAAACAGCTGGACAGACCATGAGCATTCTTGTGAAACTTTAGGTTCATTTGTTCAAACTAGAGGATAATCCATCACAGCATGACTGACAGCAAAGGATTCTGAAATGAGAAAAAGATGTACAACTAAATTAACTGCTAGACAAACTGCTTAAAATTAATGTTTCTAAATAAGATGATTTAGGCTTGCTGCTCCTTGTCTCTCATAAGGATGTGAAAATGATTTATTGGTCCTGGGAAGCACTGGGAGCAACACATTTTGCAGAAAGCCAGAGCCAGCTCATACACTGAACACCTGAATGAAAGAGAATCAATGGCAGAAGTCACAATGTGCTTCGACATACTTTAATCTTATACGTAGTTGGCTTTGGCTCTACCCATTCACAAGGGATAGATTTTGCTTCAGAAGTAAACAGTAAAAATTTCTTGGCCTTGCTTTGTAATCTTGTTAAATGACAGGCAAGTGACACTTGTATTTTTATGGAAAGCTAAAACATGAGGATAAATGGTTTGGACTAGTGGAGGCCATCTTGTGCCTCATCCCTGATGCATCTATTCCCACTTGGTTGATCTTGTTCCAGCAGCTGTGCCATCTCAGGCTGTAATTTCAGCACTTCCAAAACTCCACAGTATTGGGCTGGCCTGCACTCACAGGGAAGACTGGTTGTGGAAAAATCAGGTATCACAAGACATACATTCTTCTCTCAAAATCAATTCCCCATTAGAAGAGAAAAAAGGTCTGTCTGTGGACAGTGCAAAATTGCCAGAATTTGTGTGTACTAGACACCGGAACATGTTACAGTGAAATGATTCCTTCCAAAGATAAAACAGTTCCTGAAAGACACATTTAGCTGGAGACTGAGGAGCCAGCTGAGACTAACAGAATACACCATATCTGCATGGACTGTGGCCTAGAGTGTATCAAAGCAAAAGTTCCTCTTGTTTGTATTTCTGAAAATTATCTGGGCATTGCACTGCTGCTGGGGCAGCCTGGACTGAGTGAGGGACAGGAATGAGAGGGGCCCTGATAATCCTCAGATGGTCTGACATTTTAGAAGCAGGTCCCTGACACCATCAAAGCCACAAGCATGAAAATTTTGCTCTCTCTGAAGGCTGACCTCCAGTTTTGGCAGCTATCACAGCATCAAATCTGAGCATCCCCCAACCATTTCTGATTTATTTCATGCATTAAAAACATCAGGCCTTGTCCCTACTCCCTCCTACCATCATGACAGCGTATCTCAAACAAAGCAAGTGATATGACTAACATGCTCAAGCTGATGGCTTTTTTTTTCTGGGCGTAAGAGAAGCTCAGCTTCTCAGAACAGGGGTGTGCAGGGAGTCACAGGTGCTATTTTTCCATGGGCATCACAGGCCCTGCTGGGATGTCTCTTGCACTGGGATAGAAGGATTGTTGTCCTGCACACTGATGTGTGATCAGTCACTGAGGTACATAAGCTTTGCAGGCAAAGCAGATGAGATTTCTGCAACCTTCCCTGTCAGCTGTGCTACAGGCATTTTCACTCCTACTATGTTTCCAAGCAGCCCTGTGAATTACTCCTAGGACACACTAAGATGGCTGAAGTAGTTTTCTCTCACGAAGATCAATTGATCAAGTATACTCTTCAAAATAATGAAGAAAGAATCCCAGAATAATTTTAAAGCATTGCAAAGAAAGTGGCTGTCAGTGTCAGAGGAATGACCAAGTGTCTAAATGACAATTTCTTTGATAAAATCACCAAGGAACTGTCACTCTCCAAATGCCACAACACTTGGGTTGTAATTACTAGTGAGCTCTGCAATGGCAAAAAGCTTGCTTTCTCAAGCCTTGGCAGCACATGTCATAAGAGCATCCTCTCTTCAGCAAAAACTAGTATTTCATCTTTTTTTCCTAGTTTCATCCCTTTTCTGCTTAAAAAAATCCAACCCCCCGCCATTTGCTAAGCATATCCTACACTAAAGACAGGTCTTTAGGAATACAACATTCCTCTTTGCTAAATTAAAATGCAGAGCAAGAAGGATCAGCAATGAAAAACAGAGCTAACCAAAGGGAACAACTAGGGCATAAGCAGGGAAGGGGAGTCAATACACTGTGGCTTTTTTTTCATTTTGTACTAACCCTGGTTTTACTTTGCTACCCTGTCCCTCCATTCCACCTTCCCTTCATTTGTCTGTTTAGTCCTCTTCTTCTTCCCTGACACAAGACCTGCAGGTATGGCCATATAATGAAATGCAACTGAGTTACACTGATGTAACTAATTACCTCTTGTCACGTGTGCCACCTAAGCCACTGTTCTCCATCGCCTCATCCTACCCCAACTGTGAGACAAAACACGTTAGCTCAAATGTCAGGCTCAAAGTGATTTGGGTAACCCAAAATGTCTGAGGATATTCTTTATGCCAGAGCTGACAGTAGGGTAAATATCAGTGATGCAGCCACTGAGAAGCATCTCACGTAGGCTACACACAGAGTCACATCTGTAACCTCAAGTGCTCTCTGAACACAAATTTGTTGCACGTCTGGATTGTGCTATGCAATAAGGCAGTGACATCTGGCTGGTGTTTTCATTTGCAACTACTGCAGAAATAATTACCAATGACAGCACATATACAGCGTATTCCTCTTCACTCTGCCAGTTGACTGATGCAGAAGAGGCCAGTGTGACCTGAAATAAATGGTGAATCCTGCCAACAATTGGAAAAAAATGGTCAATTTTAACTTGTAAGTTAAATACGCTTCCGTGAAGATGTTGGGCAAATACATCTCACATCTGAAAATGATGGAAACTATATAAAGATAAAATCACTACTGCACTGGAGCAGAAATGACAGCTTTGTCATTCCATCTCTGAGCCTGCCTACCACAGATGAAGACGAAAAACCCTTCAAACAAGTCAGATAACAGTGCAAGACTGCAGTGGCTGATCGACAGACTGGCAGCCTTTCTTATTTTCATTTTAGCAAAATAGAGTGGGCAAACATTAACTTAGAACTGTCCCATCCTCAATTTGATCCTGGTTGATTGGTATGTCTCTGCCTATAAAGATAACAGAATTAGTAGTCCATTAGTTAAACAATCACGACTTCTCTGCAAGGTCCTCTACTATGATTACTTTGCTGTATCTGACAATCTTCCCAGAGCAGAGTGGGCAATATGATGAGTATCTTGCACAGGTTCTTTCAACTTCTTCCTGCTAGAACAGCAATGTGTGTGTTTGATGAGTCCCTTCCAGTCTCCCTCTTTCTAACTCAGCAGTATTCATGCAAGAATTCCAACTATAGATAACCAGATGCTACCAGTTGCTTTGCAATGTTTTCCAGTTAATGATTTTCTGTCAAACCAAGAGGACATTTCAACTATGTACCATCAGGGCTTGTCTCAGTCCCAGTGCTAGTCAATCTTTCCATTAATTACTTGCTGAGTGAGCTACTGAGTGTACATCTAAAACCAGCAGTGGGTACTGAGCTGATTGAGTCCACAAGCAGTGTCCTGGTTTTACCTGGGATAGAGTTAATCTTCTTCACAGTAGCTTGTATAGTGCTGTATTTTGGATTTGTGAGCACACAAGGGTAATAATACACCCCGTTTTAGCTAGCAAACAGCTCTTGCACATTGTGAAGGCCTTTTCTGCCTCTCGCCCACCCCACCAAGGGGGCTGGGGGTGCACAAGGAGTTTGGAAGGGACATAGCCAGGACAGCTGACCCTAAGTGACCAAAGGGATATACCAGACCATATGGTGTCATGCTCAGCAACTGAAAGCCTGGGGAAGAAGCAGGAAGTGGGGCACATTCAGGGTGGTAGTGTTTGTCATCCCCAGTCACCATTACTGTGATGGAGCCTGGCTGTCCTAAAGATCTGCCTGTTGATGGGAAATGGTGAGTGAATTCCTGGTTTTGCTTTGCTTGTGTGTGTAGTTTTTGCTTTACCTGTTGAAGTGTCTTTATCTCATTCCATGTGTTTTCTCACTTTTACAGGTTCGTTCCCCCTTCCCACTGTGGCAGGGAGTGAGTGAGTGGCTGTGTGAGTCTAAGCTGCCTGCCAGGGTTAATCTACAACAGTAGGATTAACAGGGTAAGAATTCAGAAGAATTTTCCTAAAACTGAGAAATTATCCCAAATCGCCATAATGAAATCTGCAAAGACAAGCATGATATGCAACTGTTAGGAATAAGAAATCAATGCACAGATGCAAAATGAGGAGTGACTGGCCAGCCAGCAGCTCTGCAAAGGGACATAGAAGTTACACTGGATCACAAACTGGGAGCGAGTCAAGATGCTGCTGTGAAAAAGAGAAACTTCATCCGTAAACAACTTACATTTAAGTCGTGGAAAGTGCTTATTCCGTCCTAATGGGCACTAACAAAATCTCAGCACAACTCCACTCTGGGACACTGCTCTTTAAGAATCTAGCAAGCTGAAGACTGCCCAGAGGAGAGCTGAAAGTGTAATCAGAGGCCTCGAAAACATTACTGTGAAGAAATGCTGGGAACTGGGCTCAGTGAGGTTGAAAGAAGAGAATTCTCAAGGACTAAATACATTATTAGTTCCCTAACATGTGAAAGGCTGTCAAGAGAAAGCTGATCAGCAGCTCCATCTGGAGCAAGATATGAAGAAGCAAGATTGAGTTATAACTATAAAAGATTCATGAGGGATAACAGGGAATTTTCTGGCCTGAGGAATATGAAAGGACAGGAATGGATTGTTCAGGGAAGTTGCAGAATGGTCTTAATGGAACAATTTCAAGAAAAGTCAGACATCTGTGGTGGGTAGTTGGCATCCACCTGACTTTCTCACGGCTCATGAATGGAAATCCACCCCAGGCTTTGGGGCCACCATCCTTACTATCTCCCCTGTGCCACTGTCTCTGCTGACCAGTTGTATCTCTCAGCTGGGTTCACTGAGTCTGCCAACCAGGAGTATCTGGCTTAGATATAAAACCTGTGCAGAAAAATTTTAGAAGTTGGAGAATCAGTTCCCTCTTTTATGTCCTCATCAAAGCCTAGCTTATGCATTTCCCTTGCCACAGCAGGCACCATGTGTTGATAGGATCTGCCTGCCTGACCTCCTCCCTTTTCTGTCTCAAAACTAAAGATATGAAAAATAACATGACATTGTGCGGGAGGGAATAGAGATCTCTGAGGTCATAAAAAAAGCCAGCTAATTCCATTTTAAAATATACTAGTTCTGGACTGATCATGAATTGGGACAAAAAACTACAGCACAGGGAATCTACTTTACTGCAAAATAAGTTGGCCATGGACTTGCATTAAATTACTTCTTCTCTCCCTGAGGCATCAGGTGATGAAGTCCAATGCCAGTCTGCTGAATGCAGCGAGCTGGGACTGAAGGTTAGTATTACAGCTTCTGTAGTCTCAACTTAGAGAAGCATGTCAGTGAATATGAACCAAAGAAAATATATGCAAAAAAAGGCAAAGCAACAGGTTGAGTTCTGCCTTTATAATCAATTGCTTTTTTAGAAAGTTGACTGCTTGACACACTGTATTAATTGATTACAGGCAGCCTGCAGATGTAGTGTCAGAAAAGTGACTTTTGCATGGTGTACTTTTTGAATTTCTGAGACCGATCTTTTCTCCAGAGGGAAAAATAGTAACATTTTTTTTCAGTTCTTCAGAGACGAGTACTGACTCCATGTCTTCACTTGGTCCGAAGGGAATTACTAGATGCTTGAGATATTCAGTCAAAAAAAATAACAACCCAGACTGACTCTAAAGTGGCTTTACCATTTGGCAAAAGAAAGGCCAAGGGTTTGTCAATCTTTACGCTGCTTCTGCAATATGAATAATAAACAAAAGTGTACAACATCAGATAAATATTCCTTTGCTATAACTTGGTTATGCCGTCAAGTTACATAACAAAAATAGAAACATGCCACAGATATTTGTTGACTGTTGTAACATGCTATTCCTACAGTATTGATGTTTGTCAGAAACTGCAATTTCATTTAGTTTACGTAATTCTTCTAGCAGAGCTTGCTGAAAGATTTCTGCACTGATTGTAGATATTTTAAGCCACCTAGGAAAAATACCAATACCCATGTGATGAGAAAAAGAAACATGGGCACTGAAAAGTTGATTAGAGACAATTTTCACAGGAAAGTTCAGGCTTTGTCTCCATAAAAAAACTGCATTGGCACTTGAAATGCTTGTATCTCAGTGAGTAATCTCTGTTGCCTCTTGGTGGTTTAAGACTTACTGCCTTCTGAATTCACAGTTGGAAAACCACCGAAGAAAATAAATGAGTCCTGAACGTGTGGGATGCCAAGATGCCACCAACTCTGACATACTGCAAGTTGCTCCATTGTTTTCAAGGCATCCAGCTTCCTACTCTGTTTTTCTGCTGGAATGGTTTCATCCTGCATGTCTTCCTTCCTGGGAGTGGTGGGGTAGTGTCAGCTCATGCCAGCTCTGTGTGTTACTGCTTCAGGCAGAAAGGAGAACTATGGGGACAGGAACAGCATTCACACTCCAGGTTTTTTAACCCGTGCATGGGAATCGGGAACTTAATGTCATGAGGGAATGAGAGATCAAAACATGTTCTTCAGGAACAGGGCAGGGAGAGGGCAGAAGCCATGAGGGGATGCTCAGCTGCAGAGCTGTGTGGTCTGGGGTGGGGATTGGCCCCTATGATCCCGCAACAGGTGGAATGTGTCAATGTCTCCCACTGATAGCACAAGAGTGCTTACATTTCACCCGACTAATCCAAGGACGTACTTGCCATCCCCACCCACAGCCTGGCCCCATCCAGCCATCTGGTCCTGCATGATTTCTTCTGCAGGCAGGGGAATGCCATGGGAACGCCAGTGCCGGGATGCTCACACGCAGAAACACACTCGCACACACATACGCCTCCAGCCTTCTGCTTCCAGTGCTCGCTTGCATGCTCTTTCTTTTGTCAGTTCTACTTTGTTCCTCAAGCCTACTTAGGATTTAGCAAAAGCTCATGGGTCCTCTGTGCTATAAAATTAGGTCTCTACAGGTGCCAGGAGAATGCCGTGCCTTGGCATCCAAACAGCTTCATCTCCAGTTAGCAGATAAACTGAATTTCCTCCTGAAGTTAAAGCACTCTCCATCTTCTTTTCCCCAGGATCTGCTTCCCCTTAAGGCTGCAGAATGCAGCACAGAACCACTCAAAAGAGTGTTAGAGAAATCCACTGCGGACACTTGAGAAATCCTGTGACAGCACTGTGAGGCAGATAAGCAGAGGTGGGGGGAGAGGAGAGAAAAAAGGAATAGCTTTCGGAGACTGCTTGGCAGCAAAGTCAGAGCTTGAAATATCTGTGGGGAGTTTGAAAGCATTTCCTAACATCAAAAATGTGAAGAAGAAAAAGAAATTTTGATCAATGACTTACTGCCCTTGATCTAAGCAAAAGAATCCTAGCCAGTCAGAAATAACAGAAATCTGTTTTATTGTAAAGCTTAAGTTTTCTATGTTTTGACAGCTGGGGCTCATGCTTTTGGCTGGGTTATTTGCCAGCCTTAAAATATTCATCACTGAATTGCCAGGTTTTTGTCCTTTCAAAGTGAGCTCTAACGATGAAGGAGAAGGTGCTAGGGAGATTTTAAGCATGAGTTTTCTGCCCTAAAACAGAACTTTGTGGCCTGAATTCACATGATCAGAAAAAGAGGTTTCCACTCCCTGGCCAAGTTTCTGGTGAATCACTTGCTGGTCACCGAGCCAAGATTCACTTTCTGGAGCATGGGAAGCAGTGGCTCATTTGTGATGAAGACAGCCCCCTCGCCTTTGCTGAGAGGAAATGGATTAACAGTATGTATTCTGTGCACAGATCTTGAGAGAATTGAGCTAAAATATTCCAGACTAAAGCATCCTTACCAAGAAACAAACTGGAACATGTTACACTGAAGAGTCAAAGCTGATTCTGAAAGTGATCAGTAAAATGCTGGCGGTGGTGGCTCCAGGATCAACTCAGATGTCTCACAGAGTACTCAGGAAAATGAGTGCCACAGAACTTATTCTTTTTGATGCAAACCTTTAGATTACTATTCCAGTGTTGCTTCCTCTTCATGCATCCTACACTTATTCTAAGAATTCAAGTCAGGCTCTTCTGGTCTTGTGCAATGTTTTATTGTTATGTCTTGCACTGTTTTCATTTAATCACTTGGTTGTTATCATTCCATTTCATACCTGTGCAACTTAGTGGGCTTTCTTAGGTAAACGTAAGGGAAATATTTTTCCCCAAATAGAAAAATGTTAAATAATTTCATATCTGCTAGGAAGACTAAATTCCTCTTCCAGAAACTCAGGGTTAGTCTTACTGACTTTGAATCTGAAAAACCTGTTTGCATCAACTCTGTCCTTAGCTTCCTCTACTTGTCCCAGGTGACCACTATTTTTGTCACATCATTTTATATCTACAAAGTCCTTGCAAGTACTCAACTTCACTTTTGAGACTGCTCTTTCATTTTCCGGATAAGGAATTAAAATGTCTTTGGGGTTTTGAAGTGATAACAAATCCTTTTCACCCAGGGGCAAGTTAATATGAGAAGAAGTTGCAATGCAGAGACTAACACTTAGTAAGTAAAAGTTGAAATTGCATAACCGTGTAGGATCTGGTTCTTCAGGTAGTTTCAGGTCTACCAAGTGATAGCTTAATCGGACAGCTGTAGTGTGAACTAAGGTCAAAGAGCATCTCAGAGTTTATGAAGCCAAATTTCTAAGGGGCCTTTGATCTAGTCTCCAACTCTACATAAAGCCAGGGTGGACGACTAAGTGTGCAGGCAGGAGGCCTGCACCGAGGGATGCTGCCAGGTAGGACTGGGCACTGGGGGGCAATTTAGGAGAAGGTAGAGGAAGACACTGACAGGAAGAGGGAGTGGTGGAGAGGGAAGTCTCTCTGGTTATGTCTATTCTGGCATAAAAGACAAGGTCAGGATTTAGCAACAAACCTATGTCTGCATCCATCAACCTTTGTGGGTTTGGCTTGTATCACCTGCTCTGCTCTGCACTGGTGCAGCCTCACCTCAATACCTGAGTGCAGTTTTGGGCCCACAACATAAGAAACATAGAAAGCTATTAGCAAGCATCCAAAGAAGGGCTACGAAGATGGCAAAGAGCCTTGAGGGGAAGTCATGTGAGGAGCTTCTGAGGTAATTTATCTCATCCTGGAGAATGAGAGGAGACCTCACACCAGTCTACAACTTCCTCATGACAGGCAATGCAGGGGCAGGCACTGATCTCTTCTCTCTGGTGACCAGTGACAGGACCTGAGGGAATACCCTGAAATGGTTTCAGGGAAGGTTTAGGTTAGATACCGGGAAAAAGTTCTTCACCCAGAGGGTGGCTGGGCACTGGAACAGGCTCCACAGGGAAGTGGTGGCAGCACCAAGCCTGACAGAGTTCAAGAAGCATTTGGACAATGCTCCCAAGCACAGGGTGTGCTTGTTGGAGTTGTCCTGTGCAGGGCCAGGAGTTGAACTTGATGATCCTTTTGGGTCCCTTCCAACTCAGGATATTCTATGATTCTATGAATTAGCACTCTCCCAGGACAACACAGGAGCATGGTTTGGGCCATATCACTTACCAGGACTGCTCTTGACGAGCAGTCTGGATGAAGCCACCCTATTTTGGGCAGAAAAAAAAGCTTAGAAGCATGGATGCAAGTCATGCCGGGACACTTGCAGGGGCCAGAAAACAGGTCTTGGCTTGTTCCGTTTTGCAATGTAGTTCTCACACCAGCCTCATGCCAAACATACTGTATCATTTGAGGAATGCATTTATTTCGAGCAGTACTGATACTTGAGAAAGTGAGTGACACTGGTGAAAACAGACAGATGTTTACTCATTCAGTCTTCACATGCAAAACTTCTGGCATGTGTTCAAAGTAATTTTTATTAGATGTATCTCTTCTTATCTTAACATCAGGAAACAACAGCCTAGTGTATTTTCCCATTTGTTGTGACTTGTTAATCTAGATCTTCTATATATTCCAGGGACACAGTTCCTAAATTTAAAGCTGCAAACAGACTTGTTCTCTCAGCACACTTTTAAGAAATGTTTAATTTTACACTGCCAATTTTCAAATATTTCAATATACTCTGGCTAGGTAAAACAGTAAGGAGTTACTGTAATTCAGTGATGAATTAATGACTTGCTTGATAGTGCAAGTTCTTATTTTCCTCTCTACCGGCTCTTGGGCCAGACATTTTGGAAGAGTTTAATCAAAATCCTCATCAAAAGCCAAATGAGTGGATTTTAAAGAAAGTTTAATTACAGTGGTCAAACCACCCAGCATGATTTGCTTGATTTGATTAACATAATGAGGAGCTCATTTAATGAGAAATGCATTAATTCATTCAAACAAGTGGTTTTATCAGTGGTATTAAGCATCAACCCAGATTATGTACAGCAGAAACTATTATAGCAAAAATTGAGCAAGGTCAAAGCAGTAGTCATACCATAATTACAAGCTCTCAGCTGTAATCTACCAGTTGAACTTGGGTAGTATCCACCCTGCCTGAAAAAGCTGGATCCCTGTTTTAAAAAGCACCCAAACCATGCAGTTTTGCTCCAATTCCACAGCTGAGATGTCCATCTCTTTCTTTCAGATATTCAGAAGATTTGGGGACTGGGACTGAATTTTCTGAGTTTCAGATAGCTACACATGCAGATAGTAGTAGCAAATGACAAAGAGCCCAAAGGAACCCTGCTACGACTCCATGCCCTTAAAGGAAATGAATGTTGTCCATTTGCTCTTTATCGTTCTCCCGACCCTGTGTTAGGGATGCTCCCATTCCTAACTTGTTATAGAGTGACTCTGGGGAAAAATTAGTATTTCACTTCTGGGGAAAGAAAACTCCTTCTTGGAAAAAGAAGAAAAATTTGCCTCAAGTGGGAAGAAGAGAAAAAGAAGAAAGTCTCCTCCACACTTTCCTCTCTTCAGCTGCCTTCTTTAGATACATTTCACACCCGATATTTCAACTTCCCCATTTCAGGACCCCTTCCTGTGGGCTTTGCACAGCACCCTTCACCTGCACGCCCCACTGGCACCCCTTCTCCGGTGCTCCCTTCTCTATCTCCCAGCAGCTGCCAAAGCTCTTTTCTCTCCTCTGCTGCCCTGACCACCATTACCTCTTGGAGTTCTGCCATGCCCCCTTACCTTTACTCAGGCCACTTGTTATTCCTGCAGTGTCTGCACTACCCCTGCGGGAGCCGCCTTTCCTGCTGCTTCCTACTGTGACCGTACAGCACTGAAGCTTCTTTGATTTTCAAGTGCTCTACTTCTCAGCCTGCTTGGCTGCCAGAGTACTTTCCAAGTACTACTGCACAGTGGACTTAAGCACTATCTATTGCACAGTTTTTCGTCAGCTACCATTAGCAGCTGGTAAAGGAGACCGTACTCAAAACTCCCTAAGCAGGCAGGAGGATGGTCAGGGAGCTGAGATGTGGGGCACAAGCCCAGTTGCAGATGGGATCCTCTGGGAATAGATGCATGCCAACAAGTGAAGACTGGCACAGAGGCAGAATTTTACCTCCTGATTAAGTCAGAAGGAATATGACAGTAAGACACTATTATTACGGTACCTAAATGAAAGTAAGTACCAAGGTTCACCTGCAGCTTTGGAACTTTGGATCAAAACCTTCAAGAAATAAGCTGAAGCAGAGAACTAGAGATGTCAAAAAACAGACCTAAGGATTTATTTACTGTATTAATAAAAAATGAGCAAGAAAATCATTCATGCTGATCTGAAAACCATAATCCTTAGGATTATTTCTGCCAGTTGCTTTTAAACCACAAGGAAATGAGGCAAAGTTGGAATTAGAGTCCCTTGATTTTAGAGAAATCTTGGAATCTTCCTATATGTCACTGGTGCACACCAACAGGAACCCGTGATATCGGCATATAAATGTTTGCACAGAGGAAAGCATTAATAGTGATGACTGCATGAAACACTCAGCAAGCCTGTTCGCAAGGTAAAGTCAATTCCAATTCCATCTTGGAACAAGCAACACAAACAGCATCCATGGACTCACTGCAGAAGCTGCCCCTTGGTGCCACATTTAGTATCCCTGAGTGGAATCTACGTGGGAAATAATAAAACATAGATTTTTAGAAGATCATATCTTAAAACACTTTTCCCCACTATCTCCCTGCCCAGCCTTCAAGCAGACAATCAACACTGCTAAAGTTATAATCTGAAGAAAATTCCCCAAGGACCAATATATCTCACTATACTAGAGTGATAAATGCAAAAATTGCAATTTACCTCCATAGCCCTCAAAAGAACTATGAAAAACAATGGATCCTCATCGTGTCCATCCCTGAATGCAAACTACTTCTTCTTATGTACTATGTGCCCTTTGTACCATCGTGAACTCACACTGACAATTCCTGCATGAAAGAAAACCATGGTAAAAACAAGAAAATGTCTCCTAAACCAGTTATTCTCTAATCATTGAGCCTTCATCCTCAAGGGTATCCTACAAAAGACACTGGAAAGACTAAGCCAGGATTAAAGTTAACAATTTTATGGGACACCAAAAATTGTTGATTCTATCACTAATGCGAATTTTATGGCACATTACAATTTACATCACATATGACTTGCTAATTTCAGTTTCTCAGGAGATAATTACCTGTGCATTTCTTCCATCCTGTGTTCAGTAGAGCTGAAGACCTTATTACCTCTCCTCTTACTAACTTCCCCTCTGTTCCTTTCATCTCAAAATACCTGACTGATTAGTATAATGAAACTGAACTCAGAAAAATTGTTTCTAATCTTTGCTTATCTGGCAGCTTGCTAGCTACGTCCCTCCTTCTGTTTTTTGCTCCTCGATCTTGTTCCATTTTTTCCTATTACGTGTACTGATAACAGATACTGCCTTTCTCCACAGATATTCCCTCTGAGTGTTATGACACTTTCCTATTTACCAAGAAACTGCCCAACCAGCCTTCACTTTGAAAATATCAAGCACTGTTACAGATATGTTCCAGTTCCAACTCACAGATGCCTTTCTGAATAGTTATATGGCTTTCAGTCTGGCATTATCCAAGCTCTCAATTGCTTCAATGAAGTATTTGGGCTTAGCAAAGAGTAAGAACACAACTTATCTGGCCAAACATCAGACACTACTTCTAAAAGGAAAGGAAATACTGCTAATTCAGATCTTTCTAAAATGAAAGTGAACTATAACATGAACAAGATTCAGGAATATGTTGTTCAGCTGGGGCAGTCATGTATTACCCAAATGAGTCAGAAATGAAAGTTTTTATTGTCACTTCTCTCTGATACTTCCCAGATAGTGAACTTGCCTTTGGCAATGCCCACTGCAATGATGTTGTATAATATTTGCTTCTCCCCTTCATGCATGGAGTTCAAAAACCTCTTAACTTTACTTCTCTGCATCCAAATTCAGTACCTTTAAGCTGTAACAGCTTTGGAAAGGTTAACCAGCATCTTAGGACTGTATTCGATGTAATTTTGCATACGGACTTTCAGTGTGCAGTATCACATAAATTAAAATATATGGACCTATCACTTCATGAGTTTTAGGAAGTATTAAATAAGCCAGTACACAAAACTCTGAGGTAATGTGCAGATCTACCACCTCCTGCCAGATGTTGTTCCCGTCCTTGGACTTGCAGAAGTAGCATGTGTTATTCTGCTTCCACCACGTGTGGTCCTTGACGCACACCTGGGAGTTGTTCTTTGTAAGCAAGTGCCTAAATGTCACATCCAGGGCAGCATTTCTACACCATTCTTCTTTCACCAAAATGCATTCAGAGAAAATTCAAGACAGGATTAAGAAAAGAATTTTAAAACTCGTCTTCCTAATTTTGTGAAACCAGGGGTTATCTATGATCCTGATGACACATGAGACCTGCCACCTCAGTACTACCATGTACAAAGAAACTGTTTACTCCGTATGTGTCTGTCACCATGGAAAAGCTCAGGGAACATATGGAAAGGATTTTTTTCAGGTTCAAAGAAAAAGCAGACCCCCACATCTCTTCCTCCTACTCAGATACAAACCAGGATCTTGCTCTGCTAGCCAGTATAGAGATAATCTTCAGCATTGATATGTGGGAACTGCTGACAATGTAAACATTTGGTAAAAGCAAAATATTTGCCAAGAACCTAAAAGGCTGGGTGCTTACAGCAGCTCTCCACGCTGGCTTTCCTCAGCAAGGTGTGCCAGGGAACGTGTACCCAGCTATCAGTCCCACTGCTGGCTCCTAAGAGATTAACCCTACAATGCACTGTACCTACATCCCAACCAGCACTATCTAATTCCCTTCTCTTTTGGCTGTGCCACTGCAATGAAAGATTTTTGAAGAAGTGGAGATGTTTCTGGAAGTGCAAAACAGCTCCTACCACTCATGAGCTGATGTTTTACTGTGCCTGAGGCACCTGCTGCGCGGCTGGTGCCACCATCAGCCCCTTCACGTAGGGAGGCAGACGGATTCTGACTTGGCCATCCGGTTCTGATGGCCAAGAGCCCGCTACAACATCTCACTGCACCACTGCAAATTTGCAGATCTCAGCGCTGACCATTGGAAGAAACACACAAATTCAGCCCATTCAACCTTGTTTCCTATCCGCGAGCAGGTAACGTGAGAGCAGCGTTGAGGATGGTGGAGGGGGGAAGGATGAAGTGTGGAAATAGTGTGAGATGAGGATGCCCAAGCCGTCTGGCGATGGAAACCAGTTTCCGCGGGGCGCCTCCTCAACAGCCCCGTTGGGGGGAGATGTGGCAGGAGCACAGGGCACAGCAGAGGCACGGCGGCCCTTACCTTCTCATTCTTCCTCTCCTCGGGCTTGCCGGCGGGCCCGGGCGTGGCGGGGCCCAGGGGCCCGCCGCCCACGTCCCCGTTGAGGTGCGCGGCGCTGACGTTGGGCGGGGTGATGGCGGCGGCGGCGGAGGTGAGCGGGATGAGGGGCCGGGCCGCCGGGGCGGGCGGCTGGTGGCCGTGCTGCGGCGACACGGCGGGGTGAGGCCGAATGGCTGCGGCGGGCAGGCGGGAGGGCGAGCTGGGCGTCCGCAGAGGCGAGACCGTGGCCGTGGGTCGCTCCGGGGCCGGCACTGCCGGGTGCGCTGCGGGAAGGGGACAGAGCACGGTCAAATTCCCCTCGCACTGCCCTGATAGGCCCTTCAGAGGGCATAGCTCAGCTGGTCTGTAACACCAGGCTTGCGGGTTCGGTCCCCTTAGGGACCATTCACTTGAAGAGCTGGCGCTGATGATCATTGTGGGTTCCTTCCAGCTCAGAATATTCTGTGATTCTGTCTGTGAAGGTGCCAAGGGCCCGATGGAGACATAAGCTCTGAGCCTTAGCCCAGGATATCTCACCCTGCAAGTGTTCTTGGCTAATTCCCCTCCTGGCTGCAAAAGGCCTGTCCGAAGTCACCAAATTGGTTTGTTCCCCTCAGTGATGCCACCGGGGAATGGCATTCACTATCCCTGCCCACTCCTGGAAATAAATACCTATCCTGCTGTGTTTTTAAAATACATTATCTCATTCCAGCTGAGCTGTTTTCCGCACCCCCTGG
This sequence comes from Platysteira castanea, assembly GCA_013397175.1. Classification (NCBI taxonomy): domain Eukaryota; kingdom Metazoa; phylum Chordata; class Aves; order Passeriformes; genus Platysteira; species Platysteira castanea. Next base: position 227,895 of record VYXC01003756.1, on the reverse strand, counting down.
GCGCCCCTCCTAACGTGATAGGTTTTGGAGCAATGCAACGCGGGACCTAAGGGGTTAGCCTGGATGATCCATGCTGACCCTGCAGACAGCAATTACAAAGGGAGGTCTCTTGTTTCAGCCCTAACAAAATGATCAACATCACATCACTGTGCTGCACAGGATAAATTAAGCAGAAATCCACCGGAGGATTTCTGAGCTCAGCCTCCTCTCTGCCAGCAAAGTCCCTAAGGGACTGTGCAGTGCCTTTTAGTCTGTCTGCTCCTGCTAAGCAAACCCTGCCTGCAAGCAGTGGGAACCAAGAATTAGAGCTTGTCCATTTAACTGTGACTGTGACACACTGATGAGGTCAGCTCTCCAGGGATTCCAGAGCCTGTCGCATGCTTCAGGTTGCAAAAAATGTGACAAAGCTCTGGGTCCATTTCCACAATGATGTTGTCTGTGACTTCCAGCTTGGTTGATTGCTTAGGTGTTACCTAAATACAGCTCCACTTCAAGTATGTACAGCCCAGAAGCCGAACCCATACTCAGACATTCCCTCACATAAATGATTCAATAATAGGACTGGCTGGAAAGTGCCCACTTCATAAATGATTTCAAGGTTTCATAATCTTGTTTAGTTCTGTCTCAGTGCAAAATTTGAACCTCTGAACATTTTTCTGAGCACAACATGCTCACTCACCCCACAATAGCTTCTATTTTGGTCAGGTTATTCACCTGGGATGTGAAAACATAGAATGTGATCATTGCACTGTTCTCTTATGTGGAGAACAGCTCTGGAAAGCCATCAATTGCCTTAGCAACATGAGCCAGTACAGCTTCATGGTTGGTCTGGTTGAACTATATACATTCCTGACAAAAACTTTGAGTGCAGCAAATCAGCTTTTCTTTGACCAACATGCATTTTACTGGAAAATTTCTGATGCACTTTGATCTGTGATTTTCTTACAAATTCATCTGAAGGACAAACTTTTATGCAGCTGGAGTTGACTCAATCTATAACTAAACAACAATGCTAGAACAACTCGAACCACTAGTTTCTAATCCTATGGTTATCAGTGGCACCCATTAACGGGGACTAGACTGATAAAGAGCCATTAATCAAACTCACTACACCAGCTGAGCACTCCTGCCAGGAGGGAATTTAATCTCCCAGCCTTACGCCCTATGATCTGACATGATACTGAACATGATGGGCCAGTCATCATCAGATTAGCATCTCCAAAGTTTATATGATTCTCCCTCACAGTAGCTCCTTGACTCTAGAAGATCTTTTTTTTTTACTTTTTAATGTTGTTTATAGCAAATCAGCTAAACTATCTTTAGCCGGTCTGTAACTTGATACAACTTTACCTAAAAGTTATGACTGACACCTTCAAGACTATTTTTACTATTAGTTATCATCTTCCCCTCCTAGGACTACCAAGAACATGCAGTGAAAGTGCAATTCATTTCCAGAAAGCCAGACAGGGTACCATTAGTTATCTTAAAGTGATTCCCTCCTCATTTTCCCATTTGTAACCTGAGTGATGAGCAACCATTGCTATCAGAAATCTAATTTTTTGGGATGGTTAAGCTTGCAGGATCTAGGTTTGGAACTACTGTTTGTAGGGAACAATGGCTTTCCTAAATTTAGAAGAAAAGCATACTAATGGAATTTCACTGCATATACCTGGATGCAGAACCCTGATTTGATAATTGTATTAGGTACATCACCTCTTTCATGTAGGACTTGGTGTTTCCAGACACAAAGGAACATGAGAAACTGTAAAAGAAACGGCCTGAGAAAAATCCGTTCTGAGCAGAGCTCTCACATTTTGTTCTTTAGTTTCATCTGCTTACTGTTACAATGTATGCCTTTGCTCTGGGATCTCTGGATCTGGACTGTGCTGCATCAAACATGCTATTAATTAGCAATGCTCACTGAAGGCTATTTTTGTTCTACACCACTCATATTTCATTTTGGGTGTATTCCTACATTAGTGGCCTTGTAGAAAATTGATTTGTAACTCATGTATATTGCAAGCCAACAGAAACGTGATTTGAATACTGTGCCGGCTTGCCTCTCTTGGAAAGCTTTTCCAAAAGTCAGTGCACTAACCTGTCCTGCAGGGGCTCTGGTCCACAGGATACTGGTGAGGACAGCCATTACGGAAACAATTACTGATAATCATGTAAACTTCCTTTATGTGTCCTGGCAAAGGTTTATTTAATTAAAACAACAATCTCATGAACCTTCTGGAAAGGTTGGAAAACTCTCTGCTTGGGAGGTTTTGGAACAGCTCTGTGGTCTCTGGATCACCCTGCCTGCCAACACTTTGGCACTTTAGAAATGTCAGAGTGACCTAGAGGAGCAATCTTAAATCAGGGAAGCTGCTGGAGGTGTAGCACAGCAGCACTGTAGAAAGAAGGTGTGGGACATGTCAGGCCTGTGGGGCAAAGCAATCTGTCACCTTGGTTTCAGAGAAGTCACCTGCTTGTTGACATGGGCACAGGAGGCAACAGGAGCACCTGAACACTTCCTGAGTGCTTCACCCAAAAGGGGACGTTTTTGCTTTTGCACTGTGGGAGCAGGAGACTTTTTGGAAGGGTGTGACTTGAGGGGAAAGCAGCACTTTCTGAAGCAGACAAAAAGAGGATAAATTGATTATTCCCCAGTATGACATGGATACCATGTAAAGCCCTGCACTGTTTGTTGAGCAGAGGAGTCTCCACTGTTCAAGACTGAGACTCACAGGTATTTGATTATGTTTTCTTCCCTTTGGTCTGGACTATGTAGGAGGTGAGATTAGATGGTCATAATGGTGCCTTCTGGCTTCAAAAGGTATGAATTCATGACTTACTCAGCAGGGTATTTCTTATTTGTGTTTGCTCTGTTTTGTATCTAAGACCTCAGTTTTCAGCAGTCACAGTTCTTACTGATCTGCCTTTGTAAATACAATGGCTCACATTCCTATAAAATATCAGAAACAAAATGTTTTCAATTTTGCTATGAAGTTCCACCACAGGATTTACTTTTACTTTATTCAACATCAGAAGCTGTTTAACATCAGGGAAAGGGGAATAAATTGTACTCTAGAAAATTGTGCTGTACATCAGAAAGGGAACTTAGAAAGAACAGAGGCCCCCTGGTGCAAGAAGCTCTTATTCTCACTTCAAAAAGGTGGCAGCATTTTTCAGATCTTTTGCTTTATCCCTAACACGGGGTCCCGTTCTGCCTAATAAATACCTTCCATCCCTGAAGCCCAATGAAATACTTCTTAATTTCAAGGCATGTATTACTTGCTCTGCAATAAGGGCAGTATTTTTTTATCAGCAAGCCAACCGGACTCAGAACTGTTAATCTTCTCAATATACAGACTGCTTGCTTTCACTCAGATAAATTGTATAAATATTTGTAAACACTACAATCTATTTCAGCTGTAGCAACAGAACAATCTGATAAACACAACGTGGTTCCCAGAGATCAATAGAAACCCATAAATATTACAAGCAAAGAAAACATACTGTATCACCAGTGGACAAACTCCACATTGACTGGGCTGTGACTAAAGCGAGTCAAAGCTGTGGGTCCGGGCAACTCTAGAGGGTTGCGCTCGAGGGTACCACATCAATCCTGGCAGCGCCGGGCGGGAGGCGCGGGGCGAGCACTTACCCATCTGCATGGCGCTGCGGGGCTGGCTGGCTGGCTGCTGAGCCGAGTACCGCAGGCAGCTGTTCAGCTGCGGAGAGGCCGTCTGCAGCTGGGGATGCGTCTGGGGAGCAGTGATGGGAACAACTGGTCTGACAGCCGTGGTGGCATTGCTGTGACCAGCCACAATGGGGTGGATGGCTCCTGGGGCTACTTTTGTTGTTGGAGCTCCTCCAGCTCCGCTGTTCCTGGGCTGCCCAGCTCCCACTGGCACCCTGCATGGAGACAAGTGCACAGGGTAAGCATGCTGCAGAGACCCCAAAACCCAACCACAGTGCTGATAAGTATGCCCAGTTACCTAGGGGGTTTAACATGATACCCTATCAGTTGTTAAAGTAAAGTAAAGTAAAGTTGTTAAAGTAAACTGAGGTATTGATATATATTTATCTTTATAGGACCCATTTATAAGCATGCGGGGGATATTTTCACCTCTTTATCCTACAGGAAGAAGTGCGGGGTAAAACCAGAAAAGATAATTTTTCTCATCATGTCTTTTATTATGCTACATTTCTGTCTGAATAGTTTCTAGTAAAATCACAAATCTTAATTCAGAGGAAATGGGTATCTCCCAAATGTCATTTTGTGTGCCAGAGGCTATTTCACATGGGGTGATAATTAAAACAGACTCAGAGATCTTTTCTTTGGACTAAACTTGCACACAGCCCGACAGGGAGAAACAAAGATGGATAACACCAAATCTGTGTGTGGCTGTTGAAGTGGACTGAGAAGCAGTAGACTTGACTGGGCTTGGCTTGGCTGAACATTCACCCTATCCATGGAACCAGCCCTAGCTTAGACTTCCTACGGGAATGCAACAGGAACAGGAATGCAGCTGACCCAAATGAAAAGGGAATCCAAACAGTCATTGATGCCTCTCCCACTTCTCACTTTAACTGCATGCATAATTTGTATTTCACCTGAGTGGCCAAGTAGATGTCAGAGGGAAGGGACAAGGCTTTTTCTCCTATGAATTGAGTTCAGACTACAGCATGTCTTGATCCTCTTACCACTGAGCTAAAAACTCTGACCAAGACAGAAGGACACTGAGAAGGACAGAAGGACATCAGTGGACAAACTCAGCTGCTGTTCAGCAGCTCTTTCACTGAGTTTCTTACTCAAGTTCCTGAATAATTTCCTTCCCCAGCTGTAGATGCCATGAAACAGATGGATCATTTTGTGCTGTTCTCTTCTCCTGGGCTGCTTCTTGTGCCAAGGTCCTCTTCTGGGAAAGGACAGCACAGGGGATATGAGGCAGAACAAAGTAAGGTGGAGGAAATGGAAATGAGAAAGTGCAAGAGTTTAGCAAGAGAGGAGAGAATAACAGAAAAAGTGTAAGAGTCAGCTATGGGGTATGAACTGGGAGAACCTCTGGGCACCCAAGATTGTGTAGGAACACAGAGAGGAGAAGAGCAGAAAGGAGCATGCTGAACAATCTGGACTGATTCTGATTCAGAGGACATGGGTGACAGAAGAAATAACCCTAAGAAAAGAGTGGAAAGCCAATAGAATGAAATTCTTATGGAAAAAGAGCAAAGCACAGGCTGGAGAATATGGTCCAAAAGTGCAAAAGATAGCTATCCTTCTGCCCAATCCCCTCCCATCTAAAGTCACAGGAGGAAAGACAACACTGTAGTGTCATTCACTTATGGTGGAAGGATTGCCTGGATTACATTTTGCTAAATAAATCTAATTTTTTCTTTTCTTCAATTTTTTTTGATAAGCTTCCAGGTTGGGAAAAGCTGGGAATCCCACCAGATGGAAATCTTGACTGTCTGTCATCTGCTGTGAAGAGCTGGCAGGGTGGCAGGAAGGTTCAGCTGGAGCTGGCTCGGCCATCTGCACTAGATTGAGATTGCCAGAAAAACACATCTAATGGTCCACTGAGAGCTGTGTTGAGGCAAACATGCACACCAACAAGTACAGAAACTATCTATGACTCCAACAGAAGTGGATAGATGTTGGATGTGGGAAATTTTCTCAGCTGCCCTGTGCCTGTCTGTCCATCTAAAGAGTTTTGTTCTTTTTCCATAATGCTCCACTCACACACGTGTTTTGGCAGCTTATAGATCTAGTTTAGTGTTATGAAAGTCACAACTTCTTTTCCTTGGGTTTTGTAGGGAGTGGCAGAAAAACATGTATGAATCTAATCCTCTCCTTTGCTGTCAGAGGGGAACAAAGTATGTTGAAAGTAGTGCAAATAGGAAATTTTGTTGCTATCAGATTTTTCTTGCTGTTCTCACTGAGAGTGATTTATACAGAAACTTAATTAGCCCACAGGATCATAAATATAATCATAAAGCTGCTTTCAGGTTTTGTGGAAAGCACTTTTGCCCTTTAGCACTTCTCTGTCTTTTTCTAGCTGTGACATGCTGCATTTAATAAAGTCTTGCTGATTCAGATAACCAACCCTTCAGCACAAACTTCCTTACTAATTAAGAGCCGAAGACGCAAGGAGTGAAGGCAGCCAAGGGGCTCTGTAAAATAAGGTAAATACGTTCAAGTTGATGAACAGTGAAGACACAGTGAATTAATGTTTGGGGTTTCCTTACTGAAATGCAATATTAGGACTGTCAGCAGGCTTAGTTATTGCCTTCTGATTTGTTCTTAACTTTTGGTGTTACTCAGAACACATGCTACAGCCTTGACATAAAGTGTAGATGCAACAAGGCTGGATCAATTTTTCAAGATCAACAGTGTCTGAGTTGTAAGGTGCCCTTCTCTGGAGAAGAATCAAAGATAGTGGAGACAGTGCTCATGTGGGAGGAGAGACTGAGAGCACAGGAGAAGGAATGAGTTCAGTTTGCAAATCCACAGTTGCTGTACAGGAGATATGGGGATACAAAATGCCAGCATTCACCTGCAAGGAACACGTGGGGCAAACAGTCTGGGACACAGAGATGGACTTTCTTCTCAGCTTTGATTTGGTGTTGTCCAATACTGAACTCTGACAAATGGCATTCCTCCCCCAAAAATGCTATTCTTTCCTTTTCTCATCTTCTGCAGCTGAGGAGGGGGTAGGTAAAATCAGACAATTTACTTAACTCTCCTACCACTTTGGAATTTTAACAGTTCAAACATTAGTCCAGACCCAAACCATTCCAGATCTTTGCTTTAAGAACAAAACCGACATGAGCTACTGAAAAGCAAGACACAAGCATTTTTTATTTTGTTACATGTCCAGTAGTTTTATAATAACAAAATCATTAGCCAACAGATTCTTTACAATAGTAAAACCTGGGCCTATCAGAGGTTACAAATGCCATCATCTAATAGAACTAGTGCAATCTCCCGAGCACATGGATAACTCCAATGCTACAACCTGCAAGTCTCATTACTGAAGTCTGCAGTGCCACCAGAGAATTTCTGGAAGGGGAATGTGATTTAAAAGCAGAGCTACATTGCTTGCAGCACCATCCAGAATCCCTCTCAGCCCCAGTACAGACCGGTGGTCCTCACCTTGAAACAGGTGTCACGTAGTTGCCTGGGAAGACACCGGACATGCCACTCCTCAGAGACGTGCCCTTGAACCAGCCGTCCTGGCACTTCTCAGTGACCCGGTACATCTCCCCTTTGCGGAGCTCCAGCTCATCGTTCTTCTGAGGCTTGTAGGCATACAGGGCTAGGTAGCTGCGGGGAGAGGTCACACAGGGAGAAAGCACACAGGTGACATCAACCACCACCTGTCCTGCTCCACCTCCAGCCCCACAGAGCAAAAAGCAAGCAGAAGCGCTGTTCAGAAGTCGTAGTTAAAAAGGGCTGCTTCACTAAGAAGGAAGGAAGGGCAGAGACTGGATTCTAAGACAATAAGGAGATAACTAATCAGAGTAAAAGGTAATTTAGAAGTTGATGAGACACACTTCTCACTCAGGGGACAACCAAAGGAAAACAGTGCCACAAAGCAGCACCAAAACTAAGGACTTAGCAACAGTTTCAGAAAAACATGACAATTACAGAGACAGCCAGAGTAACAAGGGCTCGAGTAAGAGGACTTTGCAAATCCTGACATCTGGAAGAAGTATACATTCATATGCTTCAGGGTGGGATCCACCTCTGTTGTGGAGTTTAAGAAGAAACTTTTCATATGGGCAGGCTATTTCAAAAGCTTTTCTTGCAGCTTTCTCAATGCTATTTATGCTGGCCAAGTTTAGAAACAATACACCAATACACTGTTCTGATCTGGTACAGTAATTCTTGTACTATATTGGTAAAACAAAAGTGAGAAAGGGCCACATTCTGCAAGGGTTTTTTTACTTAAGTAAGTGAAGTGGCAGAATTTGGTTTTGGATGTTTTTCATGCAAGTATTGTAATAAATTTTTAATATAGGATCCAATATGTAGACCTTTTTATTTATTTAATTACAGCTTTTATACATTCCCTTTGTTTAGAATCTTTCTATTTATCTCTCTTTTGTTCTTCTGTTACTACTTCAGGGATGTGTCTAGTGTTGTGAAATGACTACAGCTTAAAATCCCTACAGATACTCTCTCTGTTTAGAGAGATTCTTGTTGAAAATTAAGAATGATTGCTTGCACTTTGGGAAATAATGGAAAGTCGGGATAGAATAGCAAGAGTGCACACACAGTACAACACTTTCTTTGCAAATACTGGATTTTTTTTGTACTGCTGCTTTTCTACAAATGCAAAAAGGGATTTCTGGTAATTCTTGATCAAGCTTGTGCCTTGAGTTTTTTTATTTACTTGGGATTTACAGGCAGTGAAGCTAGATTAAGAGAAATTGGAAAACAGAGAAAGTGCATTTACACTACAAAGTGCAGCAGAATGCTCTTAGGCTCAGGGGTGGGTGAGAAGAGGCTTGGTGCCCACCTTATAGCAGTGAACCAGAGGTAAAAATGAGAACTATAACAGCTGTGATTGTAGATTTTCAGCCAATAAAAATGATACATGACTTTTTACTTCTGCTCTTCAGGAAATATAATTGAGGAATAAATCCAGTTATTTTTCTTGATTCTTCTCCTTTATTGTACCATAGATTTCCTTATTTTTGTTCTGAAGGTAGTAAATAAACAGCAGTAATGAGCAGAATATGAAATATTTGTAACAGCTCCTTGGGGAATCTTAGACTGATGTGCCTGGCTCTGTTTACCACGTGCATGGGGTACAAAGACCTAATCAGAAACTGTATTTCATTAGTCAACAGATGGGAGAAACCACCCCGGGCATCCTTTTTTTAGCCTATATCATCAGGTGGTCTTGAGCAGGTCTGTAGCTGTTCACCTGATGGAAAACATGAGGCTACATATGATCTGAAGAACATTAAAATGCGTCACCCTGACAAGAAATAAGATTGCATGCTTCAGTGCTAATCCTTCAGCACTGTGCTCTGCAAGGACGTAACAGAAAGTGCCAGACTGCACTCACTCGTGGGAGCAGAAAGTGTGGCTTTGACTGTCCCTTTTGAAATTGCTGCTTACACAGGGCTCAGATTCAGAAGTAATGGGTAAAGCAGGGGGTCAGGAACAGAGCATTTTAGATAGACTCACTTAGCCTTTTTCCCCAAGGGGCTACATATAATAATGTAATTTACAGGTGGAGATGCTGGAAGAAGGTGCAAGGAAAATTACCCTAAGTGGATCATAGGCTGTTGTGCCTTGCAGCTATCTCCAGCTCTCCTATTAGTTTCTTTCTGTCCTCTCCTACTAGCTTCACCTAGCAAATTCCCCCAAATCAGCCACCAGTAAGTCTGAATATCCAATATCACAATGAGCCTAAACACCCTCTGGATAGAGTATCAAAATCCCTGCAGAGACTAAAAGGTGTACAACAGCCCAGCATGGACACCATACCAAAACAGACCAATCTCTGTATGGCTAAAGTGCTAAAAGCTTGTGTGCAACAACCGTATGGGGTGACCCTGGGACAACACAAGTGATCAGCACGTTCTTTGTGGACCGGTGATACCACCACTTGTGTGGGGTAGTGAGGATGTCCATCCCTGGGGGACTCCTCTTTAGTTGCAGAGGCACGGGGTTCTCCAAACCCAGCGACAGGCTCAGCCTGGGTCTGCAGCCCACCCTGTGGCCAGGCATAAGCTCCATTCCTGGCAGAGAGGGGGCTGTGGGAGAGCTGGGGGGATGCCTGCTCTCATCCATGGCTGAAAACAATTTGATTGCAGGTAGCTTCCCTCCCTAGAAATTGTTTCTGGGTTTTTCTTCTGGCAGGAAATCAGGTCTAGTGGTCCCATTTGCTGAGGATGATTTTGCCTTGAGCGAAAATCTTTGGATTTGGACACATTTCACTGTTCTCTAGATTTTAGGTGTGAAACTTCACCAGCTAACTCTGTACAGCCTAGAAGAAAGTGTTAAAACAACAATCTGAAATCTTGCAAAATGTAGTATCAAATTATTCTGGGCTATGTGAAACAGTGATGCTAAGGGTTAGGGCGTGGGACCTAGAAGAATCCAAAATGTTTATTAGAAGTTTTCTAAAAAAAGGTCTAAGTGTGAAGGTGGCTTATGTTCTTGGCTTTGGGTAGTTGCCTGTGACTCTGCTTATAGTGCAGAAGCCCCAGGGCTCTGTCTAGAGTTACACCTCCCCACTATTGCTACAGCTTTCAAATAATGCATCCTCTTTGACTGGAACTTGGCTTGCAAATGCAAAATGACAGACCGGATTACAAGGCTGCTTCACAAGGGAGATGACAGGAGAAGCATGGGAGGGAGAAGGGGAGGCTTGCTGAGGCATGGAGTCAGGGACATTGCCAGAGAGCTGGAAAATGTCCTGATTGAACAACTAGGTACTTCAAATATTGCCAGTTACTGCTTCCTAGTCAGAGCAAAGCTTGAAATAAACATGTGCCCCACTATGTGCCACACAGGCTGAGCAGGGTGACCACAGGGTGATGATGAGACCTCTCTGTGGGGCATTCAGGGATGTGTGGCATCCCTCAGGTACAAAGATCTCAAATAAGTAGCCAAGAAGAAATTTGTTTGGTTCTGTTCCAACACCCGTATTGTTCTTAAAGAAGATCTCCTCTATTATTTTTAGGATTTTGTGAATTCAGACCTTGTTTTAGCCATATCATAAAGCCCAAAAATATGGATGTGCATATGTGCATGTGTGCGTGTGTGTGTATAGTTGTCCTGCTTTTAAAAGGTTTATGTGTTGAGAGGAAAGGGTTCAGTAGTTCAACTAGACAAGTATCAGATAAACCAACCAGGCTAGAAGAGACTTGCTATAATCAAGTCTACTCTTTTTGTTCTGTAAACCTTCTGTTATTCTACGCACTTCAGTAAGACCATATGCCAAAGATGTGAAGTTCATTCCTTGCCTTTGTTCATTCATTGTTGATGGCACCAAAAAAATGCAACTGGGTCGTTTTTTCTGGTTAATGATGAATATATCAGGTGTTTGACTCTGTGGGACTACACCTTTGTAAAAGCTTTAAATGAAGGAAGATTTTCTCTAGCTCAGAGGTATCCAGTTTGTTTCACGGTGATCCACACAGCTATAATAAATAAAGCTTAAAATGGCTCACACAGAAAGGTGGAAGTCTTGCCCTCCTCTATTAATTTTTCAATTTCAGCAGAGGCTGCTTCTTGTTTGAAATTTCAATCTTACTCTTCTCAGAATGCACCTGAGCTGAGATTTGGGCATTCAGGTTTCAAGCACACACACGCATGCACACACACAGTTGGAAACAAAGAGTACACAGTGACTGAGATTAGCTGCTTACATATTGAGGGGGAGCTGGACCTTCGGTGGTGTTCCCTGATCTCCAATTATTGCACTTGTCCTGGGACCAGCCACTGTGGCTGTTCCAATCAAAGAGGAATCCTGAAAATACACAAAGAAGAACACACAAGGATTTAAGATGAAGCCCATCATTTCCTAAATTGCTGTGGGGTGAAGGCACAGAGGAAAAAACCACATATTTGATAAATTCCTAGATTTTCTAACTGAATGATATTGCATTTAAAAAGACATATTCTAGCCTTACACATTCCAGAAATACATTTCTGACACAAAGGATTAGCAGAATTTCCATGTGCCTGTCAGAGAAATTTTAGTCGTATGTTGTATGCAGATCTTAAAAGTTTTACAATGTAAAACTACTTAACTACTTTGTACTCAGCATGTGCATGTCTGCAATAGTACCTTCTCTGATAAAAATAAATTTCTTCCCTCAAAAACTTGTTTTTAAATTGGTACTCTTTTGGTTAATGGTTATGGATCTCTGGAGAAGAAGATGCTATTCAATTTCCAAAATGCAGTCTCATTTCTATGTACTCTTTTTATCATCAGGAATATTCCTCTCCTTCAAAAAAAGGTGACTACCCAACTCAAAACTTTCTCTGAATGGAGAAAGTAGTTCACTCCACTTTTACCTCAGAAAATAAATCTCCACTCTCATATAGACAGCTGGACAGATCTTCTCCAGCTATTAATGTGAAAGGCAATTCTAAATGTAATCATTCATTTCTCAAAGCCTAGTGCTCAGCCAATTTATGTAGGGCAATCTCTTTTTGAGTTGTCTCACCAAAGTCCTCATTCATCTATGTCAAAAATGAATCCTGACTGGAAACGTCTCCTGAACTAATGCCAAGGCCTGTAGCAACAGATCTTCACTGCAGACAGGGCAGAGCTGGGCTGATGGGACTTGTAGTGGTTTACTTGAGCAAAAAGCTTTTTTAGTAAGTCTAACCATATGCTGTATGCACGTCCATATGCAGAATGGCTCTACAAAGTAGGAACCAATACGCAGAAATTGCAGGTTCCGGCGGAGTGTGTTACACACAGCGAAGATTCTGAGCAGTTCACAGGCCTCCACTACAGCTTTTCTGTTTCAAAATTCTATCTAACAAACAGTAAATATTGATTTTTGGAACACAAACATAGGGACAACTTTTGCACTTAAAAATAACACTGAATTAAACCAAGACATGAAGTTAAACCAAGACACACACTGTTACTTAATTACTGGATTTCAAGGTTACCTCATTCCAAAGGAGCCGCATAATTATTAGTGTTGTGTCTTGACAGTGCATTGCTAAGCTATATTGTTTTCCTCTGTATGAACACAGTATCATTAGGAAGTTGTGCAAAACATGGAGACAATGCACTGAGATTCCATAGCTTTTGGCAAAAAGAAGCAAGATGTCTCATCTCTCACCAACATCTACACTCAATCATGAAGTTGTATTGACAAGTACATTGCCTTTTTCTCATTATTTCCTCTAACTTCCTGGCTGCTTACTCAAACAAAGAAGGATCCAGGCAGCTCTTGGTCCTATGTGTAAAAAGCATTCTTTCCAGCTCTATGACTAAGGCTTTATTAACACTGCCTGTCACGTCAGTGAGCTAGTATCAGCTTACAGAAAAACACACCAACTCGCTAAAAAATTTAGGGATAGCTGGAGAATGATCCCTCATTTGTTATGTTGAGCTGGTTAATAGGGTTAGGGATTGCAGAAGATGTTGGGCTGAGACACCTGGCAGCTGCCTCATCCAAGAGGTAAGTGAGAAATCAACTGGTTCAAACTTCTTTGTGATGTGCTACCACTGTATGCCTGCTCTGGACTAGACAAGCTGTCTCTAAGAAAACAGAAAATGCATCAGTCCCCACCCTTCCTTGCTAGGAAAAAAAATCTGATTTTACCTCATGAAAAAACCAGACCTGAATGAAAAGCTTCAGAGTACAACTATACAGGCATAGAGGATCACAGCAGGAAAGGATAGAATAGGACAGAATGGAATAGAGTAGAATAGAATATTTATGCTGGAAGCGACCTGCAACAAGTATCTAGTCTAACTGCCTGACCACTTCAAGGCTGACCAGTTAAGGGCATTGTCCAAATGCCTCTTGAACACTGACAGGTTAGGGGCATCAATCACTTTTCTAGGAACCCTGTTTCGGAGTTTGACCATCCTCTCAGTAAAGAAATGCTTCCTAATATCCAGTCTGAATGTCCTGTGGGGCAGTTTGGAACCATTCCCATGCATCCTCTCAGTGGACACCAGTGAGAAGAGCTCTGCACCTCCCTCTCCGCTTCTGCTCTTCAGGAAGCTGTGGAGAGCAATGAGGTCACCCTCAGCCTCCTTCTCTCCAAAACAGATAAACACGGTCAGATGACCACCTTCACCAAGTATCAGTCCAATATTTTCTTCAGACCTCATCTGAAAAAAAACCCCTTCTTGTTATTTGAAACAACACTGGCCAGTTTCAACTCTAATTGAGCTTCGACCTTTCATGTTTTCTCCCTGTGCAAATGAACCACAGCTCTGTACTCAGGTTCCTGAGAAGCCTAGCCTGGCTTCCATAGGTCATACAGTTTCTGTTTCCTCCTGACCTATACAAGGAGTTCCTTGTTCAGCCAAGCTGGTCTTAGGCTCTGCTTGCTTGACTTACAACAGGGTGAAGTTGTCTGCTCCTGTGCTTCTGAAAGGTGAATCTTAAAGACTGACCAGCACATGTTGGACTCCGAAGTCCTTAAAAGCAGATTCCCAGGGCACTCTGCTAAATAAGTCCCCAAATAGCATAAAGTTTGCTCTCATGTATTCCATGGTAGCAACTCTGCCATCATCTTTTGTGTTTACAGTGAAGATCTTACACTCAGCCATTTCATGAACACTGTAGCCAAGACAGCCACCTGTCACATCCCTCATGAGGCCTTCTCTATTCACAAACAGCAAGTCCAGGAGGGCATCTTTCCTAGTTGGCTCACTAATGAATGACATGCAGTCTTTTCCTATAGACCTCAAGAATTTCCAAGAAGTATGATATTTCTAATTGATACCTGGGAAGTTGAAGTCCCCCATAAGGACAAGGGCTACTGATCCAGAGAGTTCTCCTAACTGCCTATACAATAATTCACTGGTGCTTACGTCCCAGCTGGGCAATGAGTAGTAAACACCCTCTACAATTTCTGCTTTGTTTTCCTTCCCTCTAATCTTCACCCAGAGGCTCTTTACCACATTGTCACTAACTCTAAGGGCTGTGCAATCAAACACCTCCCTTACTTACAGTGTCACACCTCCCCCTCACCTGCCCTGCCTATTCCTTCTGAAGGCTGTAGCCCCTGGTGCTAGCACTCCAATCATGGGACTCATTCCACTAGTAGCAATGATATCCAGCTCTGGGACTGACCAATGCTTCATCTTTTTTGCAAGACACGTGCTAACCCTTCCTTAGCTCCTATGATCCTCCCTCTGCACACTCCAGCAAAGTCAGTCTGAAGAGGTGCAGCTACCCCACCCTGGAGTGATCACTACAGGCACTGTTTGACTCTGCAGAGAGATGAGTTCAAGCCCAGAGAGCAGATCAGCTGTCAAAGCATCATCTATTTGCCTGTTTGCACTGACAATGGGGCCTTCTGTGTCTTCTATATTACTGAAAACATGATCTCAAGTGCTTACTATCATGCTTGTACTAACATACAGTCCAAGGGATTAAGAAATCATGTAACTGCCATTCACTGTTGCTGGATGACAATTTTGCTTTCTTCCCTTGAATAGTCCCAAAGATATCTCCACAGTTCTGTAAATATCTATCTACCTGACATTCAGTTTCTTGCCTACATCTGGTTACCCCAATATTACTACATCTGGTGCCAGCCTGGCACCTACAAACCATTCATTTTTGCCACTTTGCCCAGCCTAATATCCTATACATCCAAACTCTAAATCAAACAGTGCCTGCTTCCTGATTGTGCTCTGGTATTTCTTTAGCTGCTCTCCCCGCAGGCTTTGATACGACCATGTACTTTCCAGTCTGTCTATGACCCTGCTTTTCATCATCAGGTTTTACTCCACAGGACCTGCTGGCCTTCCACACATTGAATTCAGCTCCTCTGTTCACATCTTGACGTTTACTGTCACACAAGTATTCGGCTCTGCAGCTTCATGTGTCTCTGTGCTCCTTGCTGAATTCTCTCAGTGGCTGCTTGATTGCTACTATGCATCTGAATGTTCACCAGCTTTGCATTTAAGCCACAGTCCCTGACACAGTTGGCGAAGGCTTTCTAAGCTGACTCTTTCAAGGTCCTGTTGTCTCTTGTAGTATCACTAATTAGCTCATATTATAAAATACAGTATCGCTAGATTATTTTGTAAGATAGTATTTGCAGTAAGATTTTGAAGAGACTGGTTTTTGCAAAAGAATAATCTCCTATTTCTTTATACTTTTGATTACCTGTGTTGGAAGTTTACCTTTCTACTCTTCATTCACACAATTTTATGTGCATCTCTCTAGTTACCAGTAATACCAATAATCCTCCTGGAGAACACGGCAGGCCTTTCTCCATCACAGCTGGCAGCAGAACTTAGTTTGTTTTCCTTCTTTATTTAGCCCTGAAGCCAGGTTGTAGTTTTGCTACTGTGATCTAAGGAACAAGGTACTAAACATGTCCTCCTTTTCTCTTCCATCTGCTCAGGGGAATGGGAATCCAAGACAATGCCCTGATTTTCTTGTTCTCTGCTTTGATACCTTTTAGGAAGTGTGCGTGCCACATCCTTGCTTTCTGATGGCACATCCCTACGTGATCCATCTTCCTGTGGCACCAGACACACAAATAGAGCTATGCACAGACATTACACAGGGAGGGCTCAAACACTGCAGCTTTTGTGTCTTAATCCCTCTTCCATCTCTGCTACTCAGCATTGCTTAAGCCTTACGGGTAGGAGATGTCTCTGACAGCCAGGATTTTAAGAGGCACGTAGGCACTTACTGATAAAAACAGGCACCTTGCAGAGTTTTCTCGGGGAGGCATTAAGTACTTCACTGTCTGATTCCCACAGATTTTACTGCAATTTAAGTAATAGGAGTCACTTCTGAAAATACCATTTGGTGCTCCTCTCTATCCTTATGAACCTCTAATGCCTTTAAACATTTGGCCATTGAATTTCCAGACGTGACCTGCTGGGTGATCACATGTAGCACATCTCCTGATTAGGAGGCCGTTTACTCTAATGGTGGCATGCAATTTTCTGAACTAGGCACTGCCAACTTTGATCCCATTTACTTAGGCCACTAAACAGCCAAATCTGACTTCTCCATGCTCCCACTTCAATCTGTCATCCTCCAAGCACCTCTTAACACTGTTTCAGCTCAACAGCACCAGCTCTTCTCTTCCTCTGGACACTACAGACCCAGATGCCAGCCAGCAGGGAAAAGTGGCTGAGCAAAGGTGTGCTGAAAGCCCCCTCCAGACCCTTCTGCACTAATTTCTGCTTCTTGACCATTGGTAGCACGGCAGCACCACCTGGACTGTGCAAGGCTAAATCTTGAGTAAAACTCCCAGACTGGAGTAAGACTCCCAGACACAGGCACGACAGTGCTGCATGACAGGTATTTCACTCCCAGCTCATGTGGGCTCTCTGTTTTTATCACCAGCTACTCTGGTGTAGTAGGTGACTATGAACCCATGGATTGGAGAGTAATATAGAAGGACTTTTTGCTTTTTTTCCCCGTAAATGCAACAGGTTCCTTGTGACCACTGAAACACAACTCCACCCCAAATATTACTGTCCAGCCCAGAGAGACCAGGAAATTTAAAGGTAATAACTGCTTATCTGGGCTGAAACATCTCAAATTCATTCCCTTCCTCTTTCCTCATCCACACCTTTATGGAACCATAAGCATGACTAGTTTGGGCTTCCAGCATAAATTATATTTTTCTTTCCCTTGCAGATTTACTTTAGCTTTTCACCAGTACTTTAAGGCCACATTTGTGGTTTAAATTGAAAAGACATGGTGCCTGTAGGGATTAGTGAAGTGCCTTGCAAAAGCAAGGGACTCAGTCTTCAAGCGGAATAGAAGTCAAGAAGACAGTGATAAAACTAGGCACAGAGTACTATGATATTGCAGGTTGCAGTAGCCTTCGCTGAGAAATAATTGTTGCTATCAGATGAATGTTCTTATCATCTAGAAAATCACCAACCAGAATTCTCAGTTTTGACTTCAAAGAAAATCCAGCACTCTCTCACCACAGGGCACTTATCACATTCATTAATTCTCAGGAAAAATTCTTTTAATGTCTTGAATGCATATTTACAGCTTACTTTAAATTTCTCTTTAATATTACTTTAAAATAAGAGAAAAAACCCATTCAACTCGCATAAGTTGACATACCATCCTCTGTAAATATTATAAAAACAGGCTAATGGTCTTTAAGATTTCTGTGACTCGTTTCTCTAATTTGCTGACTCCATAAAACAATGACTATGGCAATCAGTCTGGACCTTAATGTTCCTAGAAATAATGTATTAGCACTTAATGCATGGTAGTGCCACCAAGTATTGATGAAAAGTGTTACATGCAAGATCAAGTAGCCTCATCAAATGCTAATTATCAAAGCGGGGGCTGAAATGGACTTCTCAATTCTACAGGAAGAATTTTTTTTTCCCCATAACGGTATGTGTGAAAACCAAACAAATGTGCAGGGTAACAGCTGCAGCTGCATAAATAGCTGCATAAATACTCCGTTCCTTCCTGCAAAAACTGGAGCTAAATTTATATGATTTACTGAGGGGTTCTTACAACCTGTAAGTATCTGCTGCTGTGGATGAAGGTGAGGCAGAGTATTATGCCAGCTTGTTCTGGCACCAGGTTGGCTCTGATTATTTTTGGCTTGTAATAGACCAAAACCTCTAGACCATGTCTTCTCTCAGTAGCTCACAGAGCTATGCAGAGAGCTGGAGAAGTCAACTAAATTAATTTCCTGAGCTTCCATTTCCACTATCCTGCAATCTAACGATGCCTGAAAGTTAAAAGAAAAAACACCCCAAAACTTTCTGTCATTTTCTTCTGAAGATTCATCTGACATTACCATCCATAAAAGCACTGATTATTCTGGCTCGCAGCTTCTCAGTTCCCCCAAATGAGGACTAATTAAGCATCATATGGATGAGCATCATGAGAATTATATTTTATTCAGCCTTGTTTCTCTCAGACTAACCCCTTCAGCACTGAGCACCAGGGTATAGCTCTCCACCACAAGATTTTAAATAG
Organism: Platysteira castanea; assembly: GCA_013397175.1. Lineage (NCBI taxonomy): Eukaryota > Metazoa > Chordata > Aves > Passeriformes > Platysteira > Platysteira castanea. The sequence goes on along the minus strand of VYXC01003756.1, from coordinate 209,241 downwards.
GTTTACAGTAAATAGTTTCTTGCAATTCTGGGATCAAAGAGCATGAAAAATCAAACGCAGAGACACAGGAAGGCTTCAAGTGAAAGCTTGACCTGTAAATGATGTTCACTTAATCCCACACTCATAACTGTCCTTTTGATAGCTGTACAACAAACTCATCAGGATCCTGTGCAATGCCTCCTGTAGGATGTCCCCCTCCAGGGAGAAAATAGTGGTAAACAAGTAAACAAAACCTCCAAGCAAAAAAAAAGAGGAAAATACACACTTTAGTTATTTCTGCTCAAATGTCATACATGCACACATAGCGTGTGCCGGAAGAACAGGATTTTATGGTATGACATAAATACCAAGACATTGTCTCACTTGCTCTTGAGACTTCCAAACCAGTAGTTGACTGGCAGGTACCATAAAGACTCAAGATTAGCTGTGTACAAAAATTATTTCAGTGGCAAAATATTTTTGGGTTACTACCCTGAGGAGCATCTGGAAAAAAATATATTGTTTTTCTTTTACAGGCAATGGGATTTCATGCACAGTTGAATAACCCTTCTAAAGTACACCTTTCTCTTCCTAGTTCCTGTAAAAAATTAGGTTTTGTGGTTCTTGAAAAATCTTTCAAAATGTATTTGTGATAAGGCATATTAAAGGAAAAAGAGAAGACCCTGTCTCCAACCTGGTAGGTCCCTAAAGACAATTTTGCTTTGACCTGGATTCCTGGTAGCTTATGTAATCAGTCCATAGACTGAGTCAGCTTGTGAGTCTCATTTGCAACAGTTTTGACAAATTATGTAATATATCCCAATATGCACGGAGTATATTCAGAGACCTACTGGTAGCCAAAAAAAAAACCAAAAACAAACCATGCTGCTAACATTCCTGCCTAAAATCTTCTGTTTAAAAGAAGTTAACTCCTTCCCACCTACAACACCCCCCAACAAGACAAAGTTATTTAGAATAGGCAATGTCTGGAACCAATTATGAATAACTATGAGTAGAATTGGAAATGTACAAAGAGAATTAATTAGTTTATGTTAGACCTTAGCGAAGGCTCTTACGCATTTTTTGTGACATATGTTGATCTAAATGATAGAAAGGTTGGACCAATATTTCTTTTTTTTTTTTTTGCCATTTTGACTGGTGCAGCCTCCTGAAATAGCTGCCCTTGGTTTCACCTGTCTCACTCTCATGTCCAGTCAGTTGTCATTCACAGCCAGCAACAGAGCAGGTTGGATAGAATTTGGACTCCTGGCCAAAGCTGAAAAATACCTGAATTTGACTTATTTTCTCAGAGCTTGTTGTGCACTTGAAAATTCAAGGTTCAATTTTAGTCTCTGGATTTTAGGTATAATCTGTATGCCTCTCATGGTCAGCACATTTAGGTTATCAGTCAAGGCTAAACCAGAGTTCTGCTATTACATTTTCTCAGCTAAAATTCAGCACTTCTGAATAACTGATAAGGACACACTTCCAAATGATTTATATAGCAAGACACTTCGAGGAGCATTTTTCATTTCAAATACTGTCACTCTTTGGGATTGGGAGCGTGCAAGACATTGTTCTCAGCTTTTCCTGAACATGTGTCCTCTGGTTAGGAGCTTGTACTAATATTTGCAGATACAAAAAGACTTCTTGTGTATGGTGATGAGTTGTTCAAAACACACATGGAAGTTCCTTCTGTGGGGAGGATCCTTTCTTCCTCGCTCAGCTGTTACCCTGGTGTGCACAAAGCCATGCTTCATTATTCATGAGATGCTTTTTCTGTCAAAATCCAGGGGATTTGGAGCAGTACTGACCCATGACCTTTTCAACTAGCAGGGACAAATAATTCATAAGGGGTGAAAATGGAAGCAAGACAAGCCATCTGAGGCCTAGACGTGATTACTTTCCAGGGGGACCTTCCCTGCTCCCCAAGGAGTCTCAGTTACGAACCGCTCCTATGCACCCGTAACCTAATTCAGCTTCAGCTCCATCACAGCCCTGCAGCACTACTTACACCTTCAATAAAAACCCTTTTTGCCAGTACAATAGGACATTCTGCATGATGGACAGCCACTATCACCTTTCAGATAGAGATCTTACATTTAATGAGTGATGCTCAGCATGCAGCAAAAAGCATATAAGCAAATTTACTTGCAGGCAAAATTAGGATTCCAGCACTGCCTCTTTTAAATTAAATGCTTTATATCCTGGCTGTTGTGGAATTCCAGTCACTATTTTACCCAGCTAAGGTGACTTGAAGTTGATTCTTCTACCTTTCAAGCATCCCGAAGTTTGCAGTCGGTGAAGATGTTTTTTAAGACCATCATTCATTTCAAAATACATCTTGGCTTTTGGAAAACAGCTGAATTGGTTCTGCTTAAAGAACAATGAACACATTACGGAAGGCCTGCAGTCTTTGATTATTAAATTAATGATATGCAGAACTGCTTTCAAAACATGTGATTTCATAGTCTGGTCTGCATGTCAGTGCACAATATGTAGAAATCTGTGCCCTCCTGGAGGCTTATAATAGTCTAATGACTCATAAAAACAAAAAACATGTCAGCTCAGTGTGGAAGTCTGGTTTCAATTCACAAGAATTGACAAAAGCCACAAGAATAAAGTACTACGCATGAAATAACTTTTAAGGGGTGGAATATATGCTACATTTACTGAAACATGTAAAATTTGCACCTAAATTTTAAGTTCCTGCAGTAACTTAGGCAGAAAGCCCTAGAAGTCTCTGTTTCTTCTCACGTCAGCAGAGAGAAAGCAGGTGCTCCAGATGTAGGTGCCTCAGGTCTACAAGGAAAACGGATGCTTGTTTTGAGGAGACTGTTTCACTGGGCACCAGCCGGTTGCCTTGAGGTAGGGGACTGGATGCCATTCAAGAACTCCTGTAATTGAATTCTGCTTGTTCAAAGGACAGGCTATAAGAAAACTGTGTTGAGCTTTTTCAAAATGTAGAATCCCCCTGCAAGCTAAATACCAATCCTGATATGTTCCAGAGAAACTCATACCTACCAAACTGAACAAAATTCCTTTATTTCGTTTTATGAAGAGATCTATTAAATAAACAATGAAAAAGTGCCTGGAAATTTCAAGGCTGGGATATAACGACACAATAAACCAAACTTACATTCTAGTTTTAAAAAAAGGCATAAATTTGCTAGATACTGAGACTGTAAATTTGTTGTTTCCCCTATAAAAAATAAGCTTTGGCTGAATTTGCTGTTGCAAACCAGCAAGGGCCTGAGATGGTTACAGAGAGAACCACTCAAGGGCTGTGACAATGACATGCAGGACAGAGAGGTTCCTCTTCAAGTGAGGAAAGAAAAGGTGAGACATCTTCCTGCAGCACAGCTCACTGGTGAGTTTGGCAGCTGCATGCACAGCCTTCCTACCAACCTGCCCATGCTCTCAGCAATGCCCCCTGAGCACTTCTGAAGCAGCAGTAGAATCAGTTTGCAGATTTGTCAAGATGTCAAACCCTGAACAAGACATACAGGGCATTTACCTTAGAAATGCCAAATGCGTTTTAGAGCAAAAATCTGAAGACAAGATTCTCACTGCCCTGAATGCCTTGATGTAAGAGCTCATGGGGCCCATTGTTTATGCTGCTCTAGCTGGCATTCAGCCATATGAATAAAAGAAAAGTGCTGAACTGATATTCTGTCTAAGGCTGAAGCATCATTAATTGCTTCAGAGCCACGTCAGGTCTTAGCAGATGGCAGAGAAGGGACTGAATTTCTGACATTTTTAATTAAAATGTAACCTCTATTATTATGGGATTAATAGTTATATAAATATAGCTGCATAATTTTAATGTACATTTGGTAAGAGACAAATTCTGTATTTTTTGCAGACTTAACTAAGAAGGCTTAAAAGCAGGTGAATTCATGTTGTGATTTTATTGTTAATCTTACAAGTGTTTTTCTGAAGGCTGCTCCTAAGGTCAAAAGGACATAGTGAAAACTTCATCCCCACTTTTTTCCCCTATAGATCCACATTCATTGCAAAGTTTTCAAAGGAAAATGTTTAAATCCCTCAAATTAGAAAGCAAGGTTCCCAAAAGCAGAGATACATATTCATACATGTAAATGCCACACTTGGGGTGACAGGGTGCAATGACACTTTTTGACAGAGGGAAGCCTCTTTTGGCTAAGGTTGATTTGAGCCACCAAGACTCTTCTCCCCTGCCCGGACTTTGGCCAAGACAGTTCTGACCAGCAGTGATAGAGGCATGTGCTCAGCTGCCTTGTCTGCAAACTGGCTCTATGCCCTACGGCAGAACCACTCCCAAACCTGTTCCCACCATGGGCTTCATTACGCCCCAGCCTTAGATGAGCTTTTGACCATGGCACCAATTACATGTCTTTCCACCTGCTGCAAAGGACCCAACCAACGTTCCTGAGGGCTGCATTTCAATAATCACAGCTTGTCACAGGGAACACCAGGCCCTTCTTGTCCTCTACCACTTGTGTGCAAATGACAAAGTTGTTTGAGGAATCAGTATGGTTTTGCATACCAGTTGTTCTGTTAAAACAGGGGAGAAAAATCATGGCACTTTTTGTTTCATGGTCTAACTTCCGTGGTTTACTAGCTCAGAATGAGTCTCCACATGACTCTAACAAAAAAAGGGTGTGTATTGTGTTTCTCTTGACTAGCACAGGAACAGAAAAGCCACTGTCTTTCATGTCTCTGTGAAGTCTAAATGTGTCACTCTCAGTGCCAAAAACCTGGGTGTCATTTACTTGGCAAGTTTGGGACCCTCCCTCATGTGTAGTGCTTCTGCTGCTTCATAGATGTCCCCTAGTACATCTTGACACCCATGCTGCTTTGTGTGGGGGTCATATCCTCACCTTCACCCTCCTGCTGGGGGCTGAAAGAGGGGAAGAGCTTACACCACAGAAACCCCTCCTGGAAAAGGCATGTGGAAGAAAATGAATGCTATTACAGTTGGACTGAGCTGCCTCTCCGGCCCCTACGTGTGGATGGGCAGTGGAGGGAGGTGAGCAGCTGAGGCAGGAGCAGAGGGTACTGCTCCACTGCGGCAGTGTCCCCTCAGTACAGTTTTAGCTGCCCTGCAGCACACATGGCATGCATGCAGGTACCCTGCCTCCCCCAGCGTCCCTGCAAACCTGTGCTGCAGGGGCCTGGGGCTCATGTCATCAAGAGTGACCCCATGGTGTGGTGCACCATGCTGTCCTCACAGGGAGACCCACCAGCACTGCAGACGGACATAAATAGGCATTTCTGCCCGAGGCAGTCCCTACAGTTTGCTGCTTGTCCCTCTCCCAGCCATGTACATGCCTACCAGCATGGGCAGTGGCTGTAACATGGGTTGCTTCCTGCTCCAGGCCACCACAGGGATGGCAAGTGATCCACGTTTGTCCCTGTATGGGGACATGGATGTGAAGGGCCAGAAGGCATGTCCAGGAAGAGGAAAAGGGCAAGGATGCCTTTTTTCAGCAGAGAAATGATGTGTGGTAAAACCCTGCCTTGGTTAGGCACTAACAAGCAGCACAGACTATGAGGAACTGGTCTATAAACCACCTGTGGGTGCTAATCTGCACGCACAGTGTGCAGGTGACTGGGCACGAAGGCTTAGGCAGAAGGGCTTTGGGACTGTGACTATTCTCCCTTCTCTTCTACACCTTCTAACTGCAAATTGCCGGTTGGACTTCCTTATCCATAGAAACAGCAGGCAATTGCAAAGGGTTTCAGTGCTCCCCTGGTGAGTTTGGCTTCTGGTTCTGCCAGACTCCCAGAAGCAGCCTCTAGGAAGCTTCTTTTGGAACCTGTGGGGATGTGTGGGAGGATGCTCTTCTGCATCCTCCTTCGAGAGGGGGAAGGATGGAGAGGGCTGCACTCTCAGCATGTGTGATGGTTTAAAAACACCTTGGGGTTTTCTGAACAGCAGCTACTTGCTGGGTATAACACTTGTCAAAGTACAGCACATTTGCCCATCCTCCAGTGATCTGTACAGAAATAATTATTCCAAAAATCTTTTTTTATCCCCAGTGTGTGAATTTCATACCGACATTGCTACCCTGCAGAGTAACAAATACGTTCAGGGTAATGGGATCACTCAAAATTACTCCTTTCTACAACAGAAACTGGTGCAACAGTTGCAGTACTTCTAATAAATTGTAGGATTACTTTTTGTTTTTTAAAGCGTTGCACTATTGTGAATCCAATTTGGCCTTATCCTCCAGCTTCTCACGCCTGCGCAGTGATTAATGTTAGGATGGGAATGGCAGAGGCCAAGTACCCTCACACCAGGACAACAGCATCATGTGACTGCTTCGGCGAGGGTGAGCCATTTTGGAAGAGGTGACACAAGGGCGTGCCACCTGCTAAGGATGCCCAAACCCCACCTCCACCCCACCTTACCTGGGCCGGGGCACTGGAGGAGAGGTGGGTCAGGTCCCCGATCCTGGCAGCTGCCCGTGGGTCACTGGAGCTGATGAGGACAGGGGCGCTGATCTCCATGGAGTGCCGGTTGCTGGCGGCCTGGGACGACTTGTGTGTCATGCTGAGGGCAGTGAAGGAGTGGCGCTTCTTGGCGTTCTTCTTGCCTTCCACCTGTCTCTGGGCTGCTCCGGCCGGCCCCGCGCCGGCCAGCGTGGAGCATGGTGCCAGACCCACCGCCGCTGCCGCTGCCACTGCCACCGTCTCTGTCGCCAGCGGCATGTCACAGCCAGAGGCGGCAGCCGAGCACGTCTTGTCCATCTCAATGAGCTGCTTGGCAGATTCATTCAGCTGTGGGGGGAGGAAAAGGGAAAGATAAAAAAGGAGTTGTAGAGAGTGGTAAGGTTTCCTCCACTGCAGAAAAGGAGGCTCGGGTGGACCTTGTCTCTGTCTATAACCACCTGAAAGGAGGTTGTAGCACGGTGAGGGTTGGCCTCTTGTACCAGGTAACACCTGATAAGACAAGAGGGAATGGCCTCATGTTGTGCCAGGGGAGGTTCAGATAGAGTATTAGGAAAAATTTCTTCACTGAAGGGGCTGTCAAGCACTGGAACAGGCTTCCCAGGAAAGTGGTAGAATCACTGTCCCTGGAGGTATTTCAAAGACTTAAAAGACATGGCACTTCAAGGCCATGGTTTAGTGGTAGGATTGGCAGTGCTGAATTAACAGTTGGACTGGATGGCCTCAGAGGTCTTTTCCAACCTAAATGATTCTCTGATTCTATGAATTTATTTGATTTATGAGGCCAGGTGAATCATTTCCATCGACTTGTTAATGCCAGGAAGATCAAAATAGGCAGAGTAAGCATCCAGAAGAGTTAGGCTAGAACCAGGCACCACAAATTGGTCCACATCAAGCTACAACATTTAAAAATGTGTCATTCCCCAAAATAGCTTGTCCCAGGCTGCTGAGTCAGAGCCTGGGGAAGGAGGCAGAAGCCTCTTCATCAGTGTTTTGCTATTTGCTATTGCCTGTGCCTGATGTTTGCCACACATGGTTTTGACCCAAGGGTACAGCTTCCAAATCTTTCCAGTTTCATCTCCCTGCCTCCCATCTAACACAGGTTATCCAAAAGCAGACGCAAACTGAAGGCATTTTCCCCAGCTGTATCACCTAAACCTTGGAAGAGCTTGATGGCCACTGGAAGACTTTCTCAGGTCCATCTTGAAAAAGTGGTATCATCAGTGCTCTTGAAAGGTTTAACACTTGACCTACAGCCCATGAACACCACACTAGGAGCCTCAGGCCAGCTTTTAGCCGCTGTTCCTCATCCAATCCACACTCACAGATAATCTCGTGTCTATGCAGGCCAGAGGCATGCTGGGTGGCACAACCCTGTCATTGAAGCCTCTTACCTTCCAGCCTTCATAACTCATCCAGGAAAGCTACACCATACACTGCTGGAGAGATTTTAGGTGCACAGGGATGCTACAGTCACTAATGATACAAGAAATGCACTCTGAAGTCAGCAGTGCTTTCTGCACAGCACTCATTGCCAATACATCTTCCTTCCAGGGATGTTAACAGCTGATGGAAAATGCCACATTTTGCCAACAGACCTTTATATTAAACTAGGATGCACCGCAATATGTTTGCATTTAATGAATAAAAACAACATATGAAAAAGAGAGCCACAGCTAATGCACACGTGCTTTTGCATTCACTGCTGTTCTGAGACCCACATAAACCAGAGGTGTATGTAATACTATTCTGGACCAAAACTAGGCCATTTTTTTTCTATAACCAATAGAATTTCTTTTATGAATTACGGCAGCATCCAGGAAACAGCTGAGGACAAGGTCTTCCAAGGCTCCAAATACATAAAAAAAAAAAAAAGAATTATTGCTGCTCCAAGCCAAGCAAATTTAGAAACCTAACACAAGTGAAAATAAAAGGAGAAAAGAGAGGGAAGGGAAAGATAACAACAGAAATGTGCAGTTAAACAAATGTGTAATTGCATAGTTTTTATAACTCCCAACCACTGTCACCATGCTGTAAATAAAAGAATAGATATTGCTACCCTTAAGCCACTCCTGCTGAGTTTGAAAGCCCTTCTGACTCCACGAGGACTCATTCTGTGTAAAAACCACACTAACACCTAGAAAGTAAACATCAACTTGCAGGATCCTTCTTTCTGTGACAGCTTCCACCAAGTCAACCAAGAGCCTCCAATTAATGATGCTCCACTACTTTCAGAGCTGCTGGGAGTCCTGCAACCATTCAATTAGCAAGTCATTTTCCCAGCTGCACTCTCCAACTTGAGACCATGCTTACAGCCAGCGTAGTGCACTGCACCTGCCAATTTTTGCCGATAGCAGCTGATCCTATTTCAGATTCTTCAGAAATGTCCATTATTTCCCACTTCATCATGCTCTAAATTGGTACAACCTAATATTTGCCAGCAGGCTCCAAGTTGCAAGGAAACCAGATGGCTCCCTTCCCTGAAGTAGGTGTTACAGCTTCGCTTACCCCATTGATGAAGATAGTCTAGCTGAATTACTTGAAATATTAAGGAGAAAAGGATAAAGCTCTCAAATATTTTTGACTCTTCTGCAGCAGAGGGTGAGGAAATTTTTGCTAATCAACAGCAAGAAGAAAAAGAATATATTTTAACTCTTCAAGATAGGAAAAATAGAGTTTTAAAAAAAGAAATTTAGAACTTCTGATTTTACAACATGCTATATATGGAAAATGAAGTGCTCCAGATCTTGATATCAAGCTCTGAATCTCTTGTAAGAATTAGATTATAAATCCCACTGTCTGGAATCCAGGTTAACACTGAAGCTGTTCTTCATAAAACAACAAAATCCCTTACTTTTTTGTTCAAAGCAGCACCTCATTAAAATGTCAATAAGAGAACATGCATCTAAACATGAAGTGATAAAAAATAGCCCTGTATTGATATAAACAAAAGTAAATCTCAATATCAGTAGAAGATTAAAGACAGAAAGAAAACTCCTCCCCAAACAGTCAAGCTAATGAACTTTTGAGAATGTCAGAAGCTTCCTGAAATACTGGGAAAAAATATTTTGGTCTGCCAAGATAAAAAATGCTTTATAGCCTTATGACTTTATTTTTGTAGAGAACTGTTTTTAAACAACTTTACCCACAGATGTTGGAAAGTACTTCCCAAATAGGCTAGGAATACCAGAGGAAAGTCTGCTTACTACTTTGTAAAAGCAAACAGTTCTGCCTCTTCACAAAAAACTTTCAGAAACCCTTTTTTAGACATAAACATGATTGCAAATTTCTTATTTTAAACTCTGAATATGTAAACAAGCATTGCTTTCTGGTGTCTGTCATCTGATCTTCAGGCAGATTTTCTTCCAGATGAGAAACTGAATGGAAAGTTCTGACCCACACTCAGTGTCAGGAATTTGACATTTCTGGAAGTCTGTAGTTCTTATGACAATCTCTAATACCAGAACTCAACTTGCTCGCTCAGTTTTGATCCTTTTTCTAGAAAGAACCTATATTTGAAATTCTGGTCCTGCTAAGCCTAAAATGACTTGAGACTTTTTTACGCCCTTGAGACTGCAGCAAGACTGATTTTACCCCAAATCCATTCTTTATAAAGGGGATGTCCTAGAAAACTTGACATCGGATTTAGAGGGATAAGACTTGGATTTGAATGCCAAACCAGTCAAACATTCCCAGCAGCCCTGCAATCCTGTCTAGAAATGCAAAATCTTGCAACAGCAAACCTTATATTATCTGAGGGGCCTTATCATGCAAGAGTTGTGATGAGATGGTGCAGTAAAACTGTTCACAGGGTCTCAGTGACTATGGGCTGTGAGTCCTGCATGCTGAGATAAGGATGCACCAGCCTCAGATCATGGAGCTACTGTGCCTATTTCTCAGGAAGGCCTTCCTCAACTCTGAGGAATTGTTCTGGAGAAAGGTCCAGCTCATCTGGTTTTGGGAGTGAAGAAGGGTGCAAGTGGAATATCTCTGTGCACAGAGCCTTGTTCACCTCCAAACATTTTCCTACAATGGGAGCAGTAATCAAGTGCTGTTCATTAAAAATTTGGTGGCCTGGATCAGGAAGCCATACTTCCCACCAAGCCACAATGCAAGCTGTCATGACTTTAGCATCCAGGTGGAGAGCCCATGCAATATGAACTAAGGGAGAGGTTTTTTTCCTTCTTCTGGCTTTTAGATATGACTATTTTAGATACTCTACTTGTGACTTTACCACATAGGTGACAAATACTAAGCTATGTCACTCAGGACTTCTCCACTGCCAAAATTATTTTTTATTAGCCTCTAGATAAATCTCATTTTTTCTGCAGAATGTATTACGGTGACTTTATCTCACTCTCTGTTGCACGTGCTTGCATGCACACATACACACACACACACTTCTGATTTCTAATACATGTGGGTTTAAAAGGGACCACCTGTAAAGGGTTTCAACATATTTCTCTTTTAAGGATGAGTGGATACAGGAGAGAAACTGTCATCTGCACTGGCTATCCCCACCGAGGACCAAATATGTTCTTTATATCCCGATGTGACTTAATGAAATACAGTTTCAATGGACAACATTATGCACCTACTTACATACCCCAGACGGGATGAAGAATAAGGAAAATCTACTTCTTGTCCAGTGTGGGTGATAATTAACTCTAGGTTTAGTCCAAATAGCAAATTATTACTTTGGAATTTATTGTTGTTATTATTACGGAACAAGAGAGAAACATGGGACATCTAGGTCAGATTTAAATAATTAATCTTTACTACATCTCCCCTGACAAATACGCCAGTGCATTTACTAATCCATGTTAGTAGCAAAATTATTCTATCCCATTTTAGACTTCCAAGGGACACTGTGATACACCATGGTCACAACAGCAGCTCCTGGGTTGTGGTGTTTCACTGGTAGTGCTGTCTTCTCTAAGACAGAGGACAATTCTGCTATTGAATACTCTTGCTTTCTAGACATTTAGGTCTGGGTAAGGGATTAATTTCTGACTGATATCTACCCTACCAAAGATAGGACCCTACTGCGTGGCTTACAAACATACTTCAGCATGTTCTTGATACTGTGCAGACCAAAGTGTTACTAATGTGTGACTAAAATGTCATTCTTTTCTAAATAAGAAAGGATTGCTTAAATTCTCAGTTTTACACAGGTGATTCAGTATTTTGATAAACTGAAGCCAATTTGGACCAGAAAGTACACTTCATTAAGACACTCATTTGCTACAAAATCTTTTTTTTTCTATCTTTATGGAAACTATTAGCTAAAGAATGGTGTTGTTCAAATACAGGTGTAAGATCAGAAGATATAGAGAAGAAATACAAATATAAGATTCAAACCAGTTTTGAAAGCAAAAAGTTACAAATTCCTACAAACCTCTACATACCTAAAACAAAAAAACAAATTGGAAAGAAAAAATATCATGCTCAAGTTTTTAGAAAGGAACCACTGAGCAGAGCAAAATTAAAATGAAAATTATTAATAAAACATCTTCACAATGTCCCCCTGAAAGACTGAAAATATTGTCACCTAGGGACTGCTGATTTTTATACTTTACAGTTCATAAATATTGAGAAGATCATGCACATCCCTATTTTATGCCTTGCAGAGACTTTGGCAACTTGCAGTTCCATATCTGATTTTGTGATTAAAATAAACAGTCTGAATTTATTACTGCATTTACACTTCAGAGTAGGTACTTTCAGGAAATATTAAGTTCGTATGCCCTCATTAGACTAGTTTGCTAGTATTATAATTTATGTTCTGAAGCACAGTGAGGTTATTAAGTAACTAAGGGCATAACTATACAAGATTCTTCTGTCTCTGCAGGGTTCCTGAGAGGACTCCATCTGTAAAAGCATTTTCAGACCCAAAAAGTAGTCTTTCAGAAAGCTAAAACAGCTCTTCCTTACTATTATCCCTACTGGCAAATGCAGCATACAATCTTTCTTCTGCTGTAGTCAAGTAGCAAAACAGCCTTTGACTCAAATAGACATTAGGAGGAAGTACATAATACTTTACCTAATGCTTTACATGTTCTTTGGTAGGTTAGTACAGAGGACACACAGCAATTCCAAGAGTGTACTAATGGGATATTAGCAGACAAATTTGTGCCAAAGGCTCTTCAACCAAGTCATATTGAATACATCTATAATTTTAATCTTTTATATGTTTTGTTAATTCAGATTTAAAAGTGTTTAGAGAAAGCTTCCAAAGTTTCCCATGGATAGTTTAAATTCATTTGGCAAAATCTACTAAATCCTACCTCAATTATTCATTTAGGCACCATCTTATGAAGAGTAATTAGCAAGGCACAGTTTAAGAGAAAATATTATAGCTATACCAAAGCATTATTTAATGGTTTTGTGTTAATCTCTAACAATCCACTATTGCCTTTTTAAATTTACTGCCAGGGAGGAACAAGCAAATGTGGAACAGATTTTCTGCAAGTGGTTTATCCATCATGGAAGATAGATTTCTGAAACCCACACTGTGATTGAGAGCAGGGTTATTCCATGCACTCAGAAAATACGAGAAGCGCAGTACATGTGTTTGCTTGAACAGATTCAAACGAAACGATAGCCGCAGAAATACTTCCCTAGGACACACCTCAAACTTCAAGCGTGCTGTTCCTCCAGTCATAGGTTGAGGCATACGTCTCATTCTCTTTTCCAAAAGCCTGCTAAATATGTCAGCATGTTCTCAAGGAACAAAGTCCCTAACACCCTACAGCAGAGAGCCTTCCTAACCAGGGTCATACACATACAAAACAATGTATAGTCCGGAAAAAGCAAGACAATAATTTTTGTCTACATGGGTCTTTGAAAGGCAGTAGTACTTAGCAATCTATTTGTCTGTCCTACAAGATCTTTCTCATTTAGCAGCAATGTCATTTCTAACGCACTGAGGGGATGAAGGAATGTAGCATATTAGAACAGCATGTGCTTGGACGAGCGTGTCATCATGATCTTGCAGAATGAAAATAAATGATGCGTGCAGCAGAAGTAAACACTAAGCTCTGGGTGGTGAACTGGGAACTTTTTTCTTTCCCCTTTATTCCAAATAGCTTTAAGAAGGAAAATGGTTTGCAGTGGTGGAGATCAAGTTTGGTGTATCCCAGAGAAATGTGCAGTCTGCTGCAAAGTCTGTTCAGGAGCTAAGCACAGCAAGAAACCTTATGAAAACTAATGTGTAAAGAACTGAGAATAAAGAAAATAAAACTAAATGCAGTATCATTAAAAATAGATGAACTCACCCAAAGGAAGTGAGATCCCCCTCCACTTCCTGAAACAATGCTAGCTATTTAGCCTTCAGCTCCAAGTATGAGGACTCTCTTGCTCTGATCTGTCATCTTTGAATCTCTGATCTGCTGTGTGCCTTCGATATGCCTAAGGATTTCCTTTTTCTTTCTATCTGTCCCCTATGGACACCCTTTTCCATAATGAGACGCTCATGACTGCACCAAAGGTCCTTTGAAAGCAAGAAATGTAACCAAATACAGCTTTACTCAACATCAGAAAGAGTGGGAGAATACAGCCTATTTTTACTTATAAATTATTCAGAAAGCTAAATAAAAAGTGCAGTCATGAATTCATGGGCTTGATCCTAATTCCTTTGAAGTCAGTGGCAAAACTCCAGCTGCCTTCAACGGTGGAAGGACTGGTGCCCATCTGGCACCAATTTCAGTACCAGAAGAGTCCCTGTTGAAGCTTATGTAGATTTTACTGACAAACTGTTTTTTCATCACAAAATGAAACTCATTGGAACTTAAGTACTTCCCAGGAACTTGCTTGTTTTGACAAGATGTCCATCAGGAAATTGTTTCTCAGATGATGTTTCTCAGCTAAGACAAGAAATTACCAAAGCCACAGTGCTTTAGGAGTTCAACAGGGTGATTGGGCTCCTGGCTGGGAGTCCCTGTGTGGGGGAACAGCCGTGGGAGACCTGAAACAACACTGACACTTTCTGAATAGAGAGCCACCAGCTTTCTGGCTATGCTGAGTATGCTTCACTCTTGTTCTTGTAAACTGGAAAATCTTTGTGACTCCCGCCCTGAGTCCAGGTGCCCCCCCACACCATGAGGGAAGAGGTTGGTGCTGCAGAAGCGTGAGCAGCCTTAGGCGGGGCAGCAACCTCGGCAGGGGACCTGGATGAATCAGGAGGCTTTCAGAAGCAGTTTGGATGATGTCCTCATGCCTCACTGAAACCTGGCAGCTGTATGAGCCCTGTATCATTACAGCCAGTTACTGCAAGGAAGGGAAGCCCTCTGAAGCACCTTTGTGCTGAATCTAGATACTCCTTCACTTGTGAAAACTTTCACTGTGCCAGCTGTACCTACAAACTTCAGCATAGGCTAGGAAAGATAGTTGAGATCCTGGAGCAGAGCTGTGTGGATCACAAGTAAACGCTAAGGAATATCTTTAAAAAGAGCCAAGTTTTGTGTTTTCAGAGTTTAAAGGCAACTTTCTACCTCCTTCCGTAATGTTTAACAAGGCTCTTGGTGCTATTGCTTACTCAAGTGATCAACAATACCCATAGAATTACGAATTAACTGAAAATTGACAAGTTAAATACCACCAAGGACAGAGGATGCTGTCAGAATTAATGCATACATCAAGCCTAGGATTCTTAAGCAAATGGCTTCCAAATTATGGTGCGTGACCCCAAGTAATTATAAATGGGATTGTGAACTAGGAACATCATGCTCATGTTATTGCAGAGACCCTTCTCTTCCTGATAGCTGCACTGTGCACACATGCTACCAGACACGACATTGAGCCTTTTTGCTCATTCTCTCAGATTTGTTCCAGGAAATACAGTTCTTGAAAATGCTGGTTTTGGAATGATCAGGGTTGCGTGAAAGAAGCAACAATACCATGTCTTTTTTTTTTACGGAAAACACTTGCTCCCAGCTTAATGAGACAAAAGATGAGGATGAAAGAAAAAAACCAAACATGTATTTTCTGAAGTCCTTTATAAAGTTGATAAGAAAAGTGTTCTGGTGGGTAATGAGAAAAAGACCTAAACCATCACTTCACATCATCAATGTTACCTGCAGAAAGCATGAAGTTGGATAAATCTTTGAAGCTCTTGGAAGCTCTTGGAATTGCAGCACAAGGAGCACATGGGAAAGCCAAAGTAATTTTTCAAGTATTACAAGGCTTTGCCTACACTGAGCAAGCACAAAGTCTTTGTTGCAGTGATTTACAACTTTGTGTAGAATAAGAAATCTTGCGCAATCGGGGAAAATTAAGTTTTATGTGCTGCAACTGAAGATTACCTGTGGGGAATTGCATACAAATAAATGCACTGTACTCTATCTCTGATAAAGCAGAAATGAAGAATGAAAGCAAATGCCAAGAAAATGTTTTGGTTCAATTGCTTGTAAAAGGAACCAAGGTATACACAATTCAAGCAGACATTAGCACTAAAGGGTTGTGATAAACACCCTTTGCCCTGTGTGTATTATATTTAGAGACATTTTTTACTACATAGTGTTCTGGCTTCTGCTTCCCAGATACAAGACAGAAAAGGACTGCTGGATGTGGTAAAGGGCATTTGCAATAGTGTGACATCCCATGCGTCTGTATAGTTAGATTCTGTGTGCATGGAGCTCCTGCTACAGCTGGCTATAAAGCAGGGTTGCTGGTTGTGGTGGAGAGTTCCTGCACCAGCTGCAGGGTCACGCTGTGTGTTTCACTGGAAGCAGCCTACACCAATGGATGTCAGCCATCTGTCATAAAACTGTTGTGTCTCTGGGGAGATGGATCCAGCCTTTGGGTTTACTATTTGCCAGTTGGGGTGAAAATATGAGTCAGGACATATTGTGCTGCTGTTTCACCAAACCATCGGATGAATCCCTAAAGGGAGAGTTCTGAGATGCTTTCCTGAAATAGGAGATGAACTATGTGTGTTTGAAATGGGCAGCAGCACCAGCATACACGAGTCACCCGTGTGACAGGGAGACTGGTCTTCTTACCTATGCACACGGACGAAAAGAAAGGAATTGTGCTGAGAGAGACATGACTTGACAGCCTGAGTTTGTGTCTCATAGTTGCCCTGTCCTGTGGTTATTACAGTGCAAACTCTGCTTGGAATTGCCTGCACATTTAGAGCGCCTTCTTCCCACATAGATGTGCTGATGCCTGGTACAGCAGCGTGGCTCTTTTTTCCTCAGTGGAAGCATTAATTTACATCCTTTTTTAGTCTATGCAGTGACCAATTATTGAAAAATTATTTTTACATAACCTTGTATTGCCTTGCAGACCTCTATACTTCTGTTATACTGCTAAATGGAGGACAATGGATTAGGATGGCATTATGGGCCAGGCGCTGTGGCATGTGAGATATTGCACACTGCACAACAGGCATATCTCAGTTTTTTTGGAAGCCTGAGCAGTAAGTGAAAGCCAGTCTTTAAAATATGAAAATATGTTTTCTGTGCTATGTAATGATGCAATTGGGTTCGCAACCCTCCCCCCTCACCTTGTGGAAGAAAAATCTGTCAAGGGTGAGCTGTGATGAACTCCCTAAACTCAGCAAATTCTTGACGGAAAATGGCAGCATTCAGCCTCACGCTCATGGCATGACTCACTGCCCCGCACCTCAAAGAACCATTTATAGACCTCTCTGGAGAATCTGAGATGTTAAAATATGATTGGGGACAAGACTGAGGTCAAAGTCAGAGGTCTTTTCATTGACTTGCCAACAGCTGCAGTCAAAAGTACATTGAACTCTCTGGCTATCAAATGGAAATGTTATTTGTTCAACTTTTTGAGTTTAATTTCTGGTTTAGGGTAAAGGACGTGCAGTGGAATCATGCAGTGAAGCATCTAGTGCCTTTGCCTCTTGTACACTCATCTAGAGCTGGATCGATGTTCTGGTTTCTGTCCAAGCCTGCTCTGCCACAGGTGTCACTGCTAGATAAGAGGTGTGCCATTTCTTCAGCACCAATGAGCTTGGAGCAGATCTTTTAGGATGCTCAGGCACATGTGTCACATTACTGCAATAAAGTACGATGATTGCCAGCATTAGTCACTTTTATGACATCCATATGCAAATGCTGTTTATGTTAGTATGCTACAAGTGGAAGGAATTTGGAAAACCACTGCTCCAGGCCATGCTGTTTGAGCTCTGAGATGGCAAAATGAATGGGCTAGCAAAAAATCTGCACAGTAGGAAATCTTTCTGAAAGTGCAGAACACTGGGGGTTTTTTTCCTGTTTGTAGAATTACTCAAGCTCAAATATTTTCCTAACTCATTTCTGAAAACGGACTGCCCTGCATTGCACCTACATTCCGTAGGCAGAGAGACAACTTGTCCCAAGGAAACGGAAGTTTTGCAAGCTGTGACCACATCATGTGATGCAGTCACACAGAGACATTTGTTCATACTTTTATTATTTTTGCTGTTAAATGCTGAAAAGCTCCCACCACACATCGGAATTCCATTGTGAGAAGCATTACGTAAACACAGAATAACAAGACAGCTCTTGGCCCAAAGAAAGTACAGTTTAGGATGAGGACAAGAGACAATGTATAGTTATAGACAAAATATACAATGCAACAGTCTTATCAGCAATATGGACAGAGGATTTTGCACAACATACATCTTCTCTAGCCATCCCAGCCAAGAACAATTTTAGAGAAGAATCTGGAGGAGCAATGCTGATGCAGATGTTTGAAGCATTCATCACTACAGTGAAGAACAGAGCACTATGTAAGAAAATTGGGATTTAAAAAACTGACAAAGTGATTGCCATAGCTGGCATTCAGTAGTAAATAAAAGACAACAGGCAGAGAGAGTAATGAGTAAGCAAAGGCTTGCAAGTTAAGGGCGAGTTGTACAGGCTCTAGAGGACAGAAAAATTCTCCAGAGAGAAAGAAGGAAGTAGCAGCAGATGACCACATCAGACTGTCATGAATGAGGCACGTCTGCATTTGCTAAGGATGCAAAAAGGATGTAGCCATAATCAGGGTATGGCCTGATGAGAGTTTGATCTTGGCGAATGCTCAGCAATCAGGTTGGACAAAGACTGGTAGAACTGCCAGCCACATGGATGAATGGAATACGCATGAGGATGTGATTCCCAATGGCAATGTCTTTATTACTTGCCACGAAACATTGATCCCTCTTTAATCAGTGACCAAACAGAAAGTAGCACACTTAACTGTGTACTGTGTACTGCACTGAAAACTCAGGTGTGTGCTTCGTGAGAATTGCTCCATGCAAAAGCAGACCTATGTGTCACTGGAGTAGTGTGGAGCTGCCTTTGCTTTGACCTTAAACTCAGCCCTCAGGAGTGCTTTTATGCCTTTAAGGACTCCCATATGACAAAACCTTGTGGTTGAGACAGAGCATGACCATAAGCAGTAACTGGCCTGGGTTAAACCACGACAGCCCCCCAGGTGCTGTAGGGCAGAGAAGTTCAGTGCCAGTACCAAGAGCTCTCAGATCCTGTCTGGCCTGGGAGACTGCCAGGAATTCAGTATCAATCATCTCTATAACTCTTCTTCCACTCCCACAGTTCATATATTGAGGGACAGTAAAACCATACATCCACCAAATCAATATAACCACACACATCTCTTTCCTGAGCAATGCACCTATGGAAGCAAAAGGCTTTGGCTGGGAACAAGCAAGTCTAAGCACTACTCTGGAGCAAGAAGGGAAGATGCTGAGGACGTTATTCCTCAACGGTAAGACTTGCAGTCCTTCCTCCTGGGCTAGGAAAAGAAAAGAAAAAGGATACAAGAGGAAGTAATGACTGTAAATTCCTTACTATGTTGTTGAGGCTGAAGCAGATCAGAGAAAAGGGATCAAGGAAATGACCATCAGGGAGTGCTCTCCCTCCTGCATGGTTGCTTTCTTCTTGAGAAACAGAGCTGCCTCTTCCCTCAGTGCCATCCCTTTAGCCATGTGGTAAGAGGAGAATATCTCCAGCATGAGTCTCTCGCTGTCTGAATGCTCTGGCACCTCTCCTGCTTTGTCCCAAGGTTTCCAGAAAAATTCTGTTACGGAAAAATTCTATTATAGAAAGCTCTCTCATGAAATTTCCTGTCAATTTGATTCAATTGTGTCTAAACAGATCGGAAGACTTCAAAGTCAGATTTAGAGCAGGACACTCCCTCCAGCCTCACTTAAGCAAAAACTAATATTATTAACCTGGTTTATGGAGTATCTAGTATGCTTTGTCATAAAATTATAACTTAATAAAATAATTAGGTAAGTAGAGGGACAACCAGGAGGTAGAAGAGGTTGCTTGCACAAAGTCCCACATGCCTCACCTCACCATTTTGGCGTGATGGCTTAGAGCACGGTGCACTGGCAGCAGTCGCTGCAGGATAACTGTGGGTTGGGGTTGCTGCCCCTTACAGATGTGTTTTTCTGCAGTGTGAGATGCCACATGGCCTCTTTTTCCATCTTCCCTCTTTCTGCCCTGCATCAGCATGGATGTTCATGTGACTGCGCAGTAAATGGGATGATGAAACAGATATGACTGGAAATTAAAACAACAACTTAAATGAATAGCTTTCAATAGGGTGACTTCCCTGATTCATCTCAGCATGCAGAGATATCTGGTAGTCTTAGGACATTGAGGGCAGAAGGAAAGAATTGTCACACATGAGGTAAAAGGAGGACAACCCCTTTGGCAGCAGCCCTTGCTTTTGTCAGATTAAAATAATGCCAGTATTACACTCAAAAAATGGTGCAGCAGGAGATAAAATAAACAAAGGCTGGTCTGCTTTGCAAAAGAATAAAGTAAGCAAAACCAATGCAATTTCTTCTACAAGACAGACTAAACACAAAAGGGTCAGCCTTCAAGAGTCCTGTGCGTTCTAGAGAAAATCTGGAAAAGATAGAGATTCCCAAATTAATTCCAACTATCTTCCCCTGTTTCTGATTTTTGTTTTTAATTTGCAGATTCTTCCTCTGGTCTTTTGAATATGGTTTTTTCAATGTTCAGCTCTAACACCTAACAAAATGTCAGAGGATTTCAGACCTAAACATCTGGTTTTGGCACAGCTAATGACATTTTTAGTCTAAAAATCAACTTCATCTGTTACTTTTATTATTTGAAGCATGCATTCAGCATACACACACACTCCCAGATCTCTTTGTGCCTAGAATAAAAACAGTTTGACCATTCCAGCATCTGCAACAATAAGAAGTAGAGAAAGAGGTAAAAAAGATTTATCACTACACCCTATCGGGAATCTGTTATTCTTGAAACTACTCTTCTTTAAAAGTTCAAAAGGTCAAGCTCAGACACATTTGTGACTATTTACCATGGTAGAATAATAATAAAATCACTGAATGGTTTGGGTTGGAAAGGACCTTAAAGATCATCTAGTTCCAGCCCCCCTGCCACAGGAGAGGTGCTCCAGCCCTCTGATCAACTTTGTGGTCCTTCTCTGGACGTGTTCTGACAGGTTCACATCTTCCTTATGCTGGGGTCCCCAGAGCTGGATGCAGCACTGCAGGTGGGGTCTTGTGAGAGCAGAGTAGAGGGGGAGAATCACCTTCCTCGCCCCATGCTGGCCACGCTGCTTTTGATGCGTCCCAGGATGCGGCTGGATTTCTGGGCTGCGATTGCGCGCTGCCAAGTCATGTTGAGCTTCTCACCCACCAGCACCTCCAAGGCTTTCTTTTCAGGGCTGCTCTCAATCCATTCTCCAAGCAACCTGTACTTGTGCTTGGGCTTGACCTGATCCAGGTGCAGAATCTTGCACTCGGTCTTGTGGAACTTCCTGTCCAGGTCCCTCTGGATGGCATCCCTTCCTTCCAGCATGTGGACCACACCACACAACTTGGTGTCACCAGCAAACTTGCTGAGGGCTCACTCGATCCCACTGTCCATGTCAACAACAAAGGTGTTAAACAGCACCAGTCCCAATACTGACCCCTAAGTAACTCCACTCGTCACTGCTCTCCACTTGGACATCAAAATGTTGACTGCCACTCTTTGAATGTGACTGCCCAGACCATTCCTTATCCATGGAGTGGTTCATCTGTAAAATCCATGTCTTTCCATAATACTTACACAACCTGCTATCTTCTGAAAACAGACAACAGAGAGGGCTCTAACAAGCACTCCCTGGCAATTCCTTTTTGGTGCCACTCTCATCAACTGTCCCTCCTGTCCCTCTGATGGAGGGCATCTTACCCACCACTGGCACAGCGAAGGATAACGTGCTACCACCTCTTCCAGGTCCTTTCACAGTCTGGGATTTTAATATTGGACCAACTTTTCTTCATCCCTCCCAGCATCAATGCTGTGGCAGACACATGGAAACATTTAGCTCTTTGCTCATGGGGCTGTGGCCAGCAGCAAAGGGACAGAGAAGACAGCCAGTTTGCCTGGGGCATCTCCCAAAACCCTCCTACTGACCCTCCATGTCTATATTTGGATTGAAGATCCCCACTTAGAGTTTCAAGGCACCAGGAAAGCTCCCCAAGAAGGACGCTGATTAAGATGTGCAACATGCACTAACAAGGACACTAGGAAACAAAATGAAGAATGCTTGTGTGAGAAATAATGAAATCCTCCAGGATTTTATGTTTAATTAACTGCTAGACAGTGTATCTGTTGACATATAGCTTCTTAATATACATTCATGCATTAGTTCTAGGTAAGTGAGACTGAAATATACTTTCTTTTCAAAAGGAAAAAGATCTCAGGAAGTCAGCAGTGCTGAAACAATCTTTAGAAGCTGTCAGAGGTGATCAGTGGCTGGAAAAGACAAAAGATCTCTTCAGTACCTTCTCTAGAGAGCATAGACTACTGATGATATGCTCTAGACCCCACTCAGTGCCCTGGGTTGGTATACTCAAGGGAGAATGCTAATTTCTAGTGCTTGGAAACCTGCACCATTGCTGGGGTTTGTCACTGCAATGGTTGTGTGCTGTGAGGCTTCTGAGCACCGCTGGCAAGTCCAACACATTTGTTGCACAGGCAGAAGCTCTCTCTTAAGAAATGTGCTATCTATTTACTTGGTCCTTCTGAGATCATCACTAGTGCTTGTTTTGTAACACAAGCAACCCTGCAACCATAACAGAAGAACAAAACCTTTGAGGCAGAACCAAAACTCATTGTAGAAACAACAGAAATGAGACAGAATTGCATCCAGGACCAGAAAACACACATTCAAGCACAAGCATAGCTCAGGGGATCTGGAGGTGAAGGGAAGGGCTGACGTGCTGATAGCACAGGGAAGTGGCAGCAGATGCAAAACACAGTAGGCCAGACCCCAGTCAATTTGCAGCAGGAAGGATGACAAACAGGATTTTGCAGGGGAAGTGCTGGAAGTACTTCAGTGGAGTGAGGCTAGAGACCAAGGTCTTGTTATGAGATCAAGAGCAAAACGTAGTCCATCTTACTTAGACACCTAGTTACCTAATTTCTGGCATCTAGGAAGCAGCACTTCAAAAATGCCCTGTACAGATATAGAATTGATATACAAGACTTTTAAAGACTCAGGAAATGGGCTTATTTGCAAAGATTGTGCACTTAAGTTGGCTGTGCTGGAAACCTTTTTTGCTATAAATTGCTCCAGAGTTATTTTTACAAAATACGGTCTAGGAAATTCAGATGTTACTCATAATTAGGAGGGGTGGGTGGGAAAGATATTTTTGGATATGACAGCTGGCAAATTTCTGGTTTAACAGGCCCTGAAACAATTAGAGGTGATAACAACTCGGATCTGGTTTTGATGAATAGAAATATTGGTCATAACACATAAATCTGAATAATTTTATTATGAGTTCATTCAAGCGAAAGTGGGCAAGAGTAAAATCAAGAGAAGACCTGTAACTAAAACTGTCAGTTCTCAAAAGGCAAATTTTCACAACCTACAGCTATGTCTAAATTTACATGCTGGCTCTCACTACGACTCACACAGATCTCATAATTGTCTGGGCTGGAGGATGACTCAAATATTGTAGTACTCCTACCTATCTCTGTATGCAGGCTTCCCCTCTGTGGCACCCACCTGAGACGAACTTCAGTGTAAACGCAGTGTTCCCTGACGAGGAAACGAGGAAGCAGCCCTGCTTTGACTTGTCCAGACACAGCCTGAGGGGAGCAAGTAACTTGAAAAGGTCTACAGAGTGGAGTTGCTGTCCCAGTTTGAGACAAATTTGGAGGAACGTCCAAAATGAATGTCCTCTGATAGAAGGCAGGTTACAGACACCCCTACCCAACCAGGTTTGGGAAGAAATTCCTTGAAGGAAAGTGAAAGGGAAAAAACGTATTTATTTAACAAGCACAGTGCACAGCAGGCACGGGAAGAGAATAATGCTAAATAATAAAACTTCTCACTGTGGAGAGAATCAGGGTAGATTTCAGAGTCCTTTCTGTGGGTGTGGTCTCTTTCTCTCCTCTTCGGAGCTGGAGTGGCATGGGCCCCTCTGGGCTGAGGTGTAAGGTCTCCTGGCCGATGTTCTGGTGTTGTTGAACAGTCCAGAAGAGAAGAAGAAACCGAAGTTCCAGGAAAACTCCTTGCTGTAGCTAACGAGCAAAAACCTAGCTAGAAAGTGGGAGAATGCCACTCTCTTCCCTGCTGCAGAAGCGCAGCCGCCGGGCAGGAGAAGCCAGTGAGCTATCTCTGTTTTTGAACACAGCGCTGAAGGAATTCCACCGGCTTCCCACCTCTCCCTCTTAAAGGTCTGCCTTAAAGCTCCAGAAAAGGACACAGGATTCATGTCTGGGCACAGAGCAGACAATAGGGGATACACATGATACCCCAAGACAGTTGCTTGGCTAGTCCAGGGGAAACCTGACATTTAAGTCAAAAGGTAACAGTGAAACTCAGTTCTGTATCCTGAAGACGGAGGAAAGTGTAAGAGAATCTGTATGAATGATTACTTTATGAAGGGTGCTAGAAATCAACAGAAAACTTAAAAGAAACCAGTCAAATTAAAAAATCCCCAACTTTTCTGCCCAAAGTCATGCTAGTTTACATTTTACATAGGAAATTAAATCAAAGAGCACAAGGTTCTTAATTTATAGAAGCAAAAGGGAACATAAGAAATCAAGCTGTTATGCATAAAAGATGGGCCACAGATTAAAAATAATGTGCATATATAAGTAATATATACAGAATAGACAAATATACATTTATATATTGTAATATGTTGTATATTTAATCTTCTTCTCACCTTTGACAGCTAATAATCTTAGTTTTCTTGACTAACATCATCTTTATTTGAACTTCCACAGATTATTTTACTTCGTATGCATGTAAGAGTACTTAAAATCAATGAGATTTATTCATGGATTGATATGAAAGTAGTAGTAGGTGGATAGGTTCTTACTGAGGTCCCTCTTGCAGCCTACAACACAAATTCTGCATGTTTTAGTTTGAATATGAAATATGAGAACTGTATTTTGTACTCCATTCACATAGAAATCTGATACCAAGAAGTGTCTTGGAATATTCTACAATATTCTATTCAGGATAAAAACAAGTGGGACCAACTTTTTAGAGAAGGTGCAGGAATGAAATTCTTAAAACAATATATGTACAAAATTTGAACATGTGTATCAGTAAAGCGTTTCAACAGAAATCGGCTGAACATCTCTTAGAGCTTACATTTTTGTCAGCTTTACAGGGTTCTTATTCCATTTTTATCTGACATACAAAAGGAAAGAGAGCAGAAAAAAATCAATTGTGATGTTAATGGGTATAATTCTTAACTCATTAGTGTTACACCTACTTACTACTGGGATGAATTTGCTCCTCTGAGATTTAGTAAGTCAGGTTTTCTAAAATCATCTACATTAGTTTCCATCTACCCACCTTTCAAAAGCTTCCATTTTTATTCACATTAAATGATACTAGCAAGGCTAAAATGAACCATTTTGACAATCCTTAAAAACTCAGATTGCATGGTGTTTTTGAAGAGGACACCAAACAAACATTACTATTTAATGAATATCTAATGCTTCAGGTTTTCTGGAAGGCTTTCGTAAAAGATACTGAAAGATTCAGAGTATGCTGCCACTAAGACCACACAAACATAAATGACGGGTCAGACATCAAGGTTGAATTCACTGTGAGAGTCCCATAGGGAGCCATCTGTCCTACAGCTGAAGGGAGAAACCAAACAGACTGAGCAGAGAGAAAACATAGACAAGAAGTGGACAGGGCAACAATTATTTATTGAAAATGGTCAAAATAGCTATTAGAGCTAGAAATACACAGGCTCACGCATCTGAGTTTTCAAGAATATAACTGCAATGACTGCCACTGGGGACCAGCACAGTAGGAAATGGCTGATGGGAATCTGCAGATAGAGAAATAAAGGACAAAATCTGCCATCCAGACTGAAAGTGTAAACTATCTACATTCATCTGCAAACTAGCTAAAGGCAACCCTCAGCAAAGTGCATAGTTATACAGCTAAGCACCTTCTTCTCCTGGGAAGATGGGTCCCTGTGACACTACTCAACAACCACAGCTGGGATCCTGGTAAATGTGCTCAGGTTCCCCTGTATGGGCTAAGCTGTTTCAGGATGACTGCTAGATCCTGTGGTACAGCACAATACTGTTAAATGAGATGGTCTGCTCTGCAAAGATAATTTTGGAATGAAAAATTGTTGTCTTCTTTAAGAAATGCATCTGGCTTCGGATTTTGTTTTATTTTCAATTCTGGCTGAACTCTTTTTAAACACTGACTTGCAAGAGTTATTTTCCCTGGGGAGTCTTTTGGACTTAAGCCGCAGGGCACTGAAACCATCGGCTCTGCCCATTCTCCTCCTCCCTCTTGCTCCTAGACCTCCTTTCTACTTTTTTCTTTCTTTTTTGACTGTGAAGAACAGGAGAAGATCCTCGTTACCCTGCTTCACTGCTCTGTAAAAAGAATTTTAAAGCTCCTAATATTACTTAATCACAGCTTTCAGTGCTCCTGCTGCCATAAAACATTATAACAATGGGTTGGCACTTCATCAATTGTAATTTGCTGATATTACAGTCACAGTAGCGCCCAACATAATTGCCTTGCTCTACCACTGACTCATAAGGCTTCTTGATCTTGGTCAATACTTCTTTGCTCTGGGGGTTGCATGCAGAAATTTTGCTCTAACAGCTCAGATTTTTGAATTTCCAGTTCCTGCCCATCTGAGCAGGATGCATCCCTCTAAATACTTGGTACACCATTGCCCTCAAATTTCACTCCCAGACACTTAAATCTATTAGGACACACTTTATTCTTCATTATTCTCAATTTTATACATAGCAGCAAAACACAACTTTCAAACAGAGATAATAACAGAAGTTATTAAGAATGAAGGAGTTAGCTTGAAGACAGTAAAATAAGAGAAATTTTGTCAGGGCTTTGGATTCCTTGCAGGTTCAAAACTCCTCCTAGCCAGAATATGACTTCAAACCATACAGATTAACAAGATGTTTATTTCAGGACAGAAAGCACCTTGAGGATGAATTTGATTATGTTGTGGGGTTTTTTCTGTAGACAAATTAAAACATAAATTATTAGCCTAAATGACTTCTACTGAAGATGAAGGATAGCAACAAGGTAAGAAGAAACAATAGTCCAAACTCTCACTGACAGAACATATTGTTTGTGACTCATGCTGTAAAAGTGATCATTGTGAGCTGTGAATATCTGTTCCTTATTCAATTGTCGCTTTTCTGAGGTTGGGACAGGGATGATAGTACAGAGCCAGGGAAAAGCCTCTCTGCAGACATGCAAGCACCCTTGCAAAACACTTTTAAGGAATAAAGAATAACATCCATGCCATGTTACACTACTATGGCTGTGCAGACAACCAATCTTAATGCTGAGATAGAGACTGTCTAAAACACTGCAGGGACAAGGTATATTTTGATGTCTGCTGGTTTTTTGTGCCTCTGCTTTCTGCCACAACAGTCTGGCTCTAAAAGCTGTCTTCCTGAGCTTCCTTTACAGAAGTGGTGATCCTGGTGAGGAATTTGCTAACCACCCCTCCTCACCACCCACTGCAAAAGCTTTGTAAGCACCTGCAAAAGCCTTTAGTGCAAGCACCTATGTGAAGGGTATGGCAGCACACTGCCAGGACAAAGTGTTACCAAAGAGGGCCAAAACAAGGATTATATCCACTGTTTGTAGCCCTGGCATGCTAAACCGTGAGATCCTCAAAGAGTCCAGCTTATTTTCTAATGCACTGGCTTGCATAGCAAGGGTAAGAGCTCTTGTCTGGGCCCTGGGAGCAACTGGGGACACCAGAGCCTGCCAAGCTGGAATTCACTCTATCCAGAGCGCAGGGCTTAGGATGCCATGAGAAATCCCACACACTTCAGCCAATCAACTGATACAAGTGGAAGGCTACTGTGAGAATTAAACTTTGCTTATTCTACACATTTTGCCAAGATTTTGAAAACCACTTAATGGACTTGGACAGATTTGAGAGGTGCTTTTAGAATCAAGTACTACTTCTGTAATGGATTTATTTTATAAACATCAGCATTGAGATTTTCAAAACTTCTCTGGGACTTGACCTGCTGATTCCTTCTAATTTTTAACGCAAAGTAACATCTGAAGCTGGCAACAGCAACATAATTGTATAACTCGAATACTTGCATAAGCTCATATAATATTCAGAACAAGGCCTTCATCCATCATGTGGATGAAAGAGGTGGCCGATATTGTAGTCTGGAGGATCACTTCCTTTTGGCTTTACAAACCACTGCACAAATGTTATGTCCATGGCACCCAAGTATCTCATTTGAATAGGCCTTTCAAGTCTCCAGATTTCAAATTTATACAGATAAAATATATGTGTGTGTGTATACACACGAATATACACATAAGTGTGTATAATTGTACTTATTTTACCTGCTCTGTGTGTGTCTGGTGTGAGTGTATATGCACAAAGACATTCCTACTTGTGTTCTTGTCCCCTGGTGCTGGCTACCTGGCTGTTTGCATCTCTTTAGAATCTGCAAGCATCACTGTTCTGACTCTGCACAGTGCTACCTCCTGCTCCTCCATGGCCACCCAGCCCGTCCTAGTGCTTGGAGAACTTCAGCAAGACATTGCACGTGTTCCCTATAGGCTGTTCTTCTAAGGTTGTGAGCCCTTCACCCTTCTAGAGCAGTAATTATGGAGAACAGGTACCTAGGAGTGGGAGAAGGATCAGGATTCTGCACAGTGCATAGGCAGTGCCAGCCTACAGATGAAACTAGAGCTGGGGAAAGGTGGTGAGGTGCAATGATGGCTGGCTGTGCAGAGGTCCCCAGTTCACTCCTTTTGCAACAAAATTCGGGACAGTAACATGGCACTTTCCCAGGGCAAGAAAAAGAAGGGAAAAAGGATGAAATCTGGAAGAAACCCAGCTTTCTCATTTAATCACAACAAACTGAACATGTCTTACACATTCAGAATAGAAGAAAACTAGTCATTAACTTATGCAAGGCAGCTGGTTTCCCAATAATGGCTCCTACACATTCTGGTTTTAATATTATTGTTCTTGTCAACTGTGGGAATGCAATGTATATTAATGATGGTTTATTCCAAATTGGTCATTGTCGGAGTTAATAATTAGGTAGTCAGGCACTAATTATGTCTGCTTTGTCTCCAGTTACTAACTAAGAAATCTGGAGAAGTAATTTCGGAGGCAGGCACCAGAGCCACACACGGTAGAGCAGGCTCTGCTGTGGGCGCAAGAGATGCTTCACTACAGAGCAGCACCAGACAATGTCTGGGAGCAGAGTCAGGGTGATACTGCACCGAGTACTGGGTGCAGAGTGGCAGCACCTTGGAAAAATACACGTGCATGTGGTGCTCATCTGCTCTTTGCACCCCTGGTTCACCCATGAAGGAGGAAGGCTCTGCGAAGGCACTGCCTGGCACCTGGACAACAGCGCTGCACCAGCAGGGCCACCACTGCTGGCTGCAGCCCTGGTTCCAAGCAGCATCTGGCTGCAGCAGGAGGACAGGCAGCAGTGGGAAAAGGTGGCACCACAGGTCTGCTCAGAGGAAGTAAAGTCTCAGCATTTACTCTGAAATAAGACTCCTGTGGAAATTAAAACAGGACAGAGCTTGGGACAAAGATGGGTCTGGCACACATGGAAAGAGAGCCCTTGGGCACATGGATGGGGGTGTCTGAGCCCCTGCTGGGGCAGGGGACACCCACAGCACCCCTCTGAAGGTCTGTGCATTCAGACCACAGCTGCACTGCTGCTCTCCACCAGCCCAGAACTCACATCTCTCCTCAGAGGCGTATCCCAACTGCAATCATCCTCCCCTATTTTCCCTATGCATTGTGGAGATTACACCAAAGGGGAAGCCTTTAGACGTAGTTCATGGAACATATTTTGCTGATCACTTTAAATTGAATTGGGTGTACTCCCACAGTGCCTTAGCAGACAGCAACCAAAAAACTCCCTTTTCAGTAATTCTGTTTTAATTTATCCTTCTCATATAAAAATGTTTGAGGTTATCCTGCCCTCTGAGGCACAAAACCCCCACAAGATGTCAAGACCAGCATCCACCACCATGTGTTCTAAACTTACCTCAACATAAAGGATAGGGAAAATGCCAATCTTGTCACCCAGCATTCCTTCTGCCCAGTTGTCATCCACCCTCCTGATGACTGTCAAAATTTCATCCTAAAATCAGAGATACACAAAATACATAATCAGATACTTTCAGTAGAAAGATGCCAGTTTTTAGTTGCCCACATGATAGCTTAGAGAGCGAGTACACAGAGGAGGTCATAAGCCAGGTATAAGTTTTTCCTGAATCCTGGGCTAGCAGCATCCCTGGCCCAGCCTCTTATCCCAGGCATCCTATTCAACGTGCACTGAAGCACCCTGCAGACTGGTGCAGCTCACGTTGGCTGTCAGCAGCTCCAAGGGTCTGAGCATAGCGTACCTATTCCCAGAGCACCTGGGAATAGGTAACTCCTGGCTTCATTAAGGGGAGAGAAGAATGTCTGACCCAAACAGTCACCTATAAATCATAGGTGAAAACTCCTTAGCGTGAGGTTGCCTCTGTGCATCCAAGGGTCTGTTTGTGATGCTTGTGATCCAGAAGACAGTTTGAAGAGAAGGACCAGTACAGCACAGGTAGTGCTGGAAACACTTCCAACAAGGAGTGTAAGGAATAGTACAAGGTGCTCAGCAACAAGCCTACACTGCTGACACACTGAATGTCAGTCTTTCTTTAAAAAAAATATTATAAGGTAAAACTGAAAAGCAGATAAAAAGCCAAAGTTCACATAGTAAAAAACAAATTGCATCCACCTGTTGGATCAGCTTCAGTTTAGATACATGTTCATCTCCTAAAACCAATGGCATTTTAAGATTATAGTTAATCTAGGGAACCTTACAAAAATTTCAGCAGATGATGAACTTCTTTGTGATTATAAAACAAGAGATAAAGCAAAGTACAAACCAGATTTATACTGCTCAAATTTTCTCTTGGTATAGTTCAAACCTAGAACATACAAGTCATTAGGAAAGCTCAAGTGACTAGAACAAAATACTGGACTTTTCCCAGTTTGAACTACTCAGTTTGTCAGTGGATTTCTGCCACCAGAAATCCCTGTCTTCTGGGGTCATCATACTAAACTCAGGCTTGAACCAGCACAGCTTTCTAGAGCTGTGGAAAGCAGCCCTCTTAATGGGGCTCTGCCTGGATGCTCAGATCTCCTATGAGAAAAGGAAGGCGTGGGCTGAGAGAAGCTGGGAAGTCAGCTTTGTTCCCTCATGGCATCGAATCTTCCTCTGCTGCTGTGCAGAAATCCACAAAAAAGAAGAAAATCTCTTCCTCCAGAAATCTGAGACAGGGTTCCCTGCCGATCTCGCTTTATTTCCACTACTCACTCTGTGAAAATAAGAGCTACATATGGTCTACCACGCTCCATGTAACAAGATACTGATGTCAAATGGCCAGGCAAGGGCAGCTGGTTTTTTGCAGATACACATCTTCTCACTTAGAAAAAAACCCCACAAATTCCTGATCCAGGATGTTCAGACCATGGATTTGCATTGATAGAAAAATGACCAGAACAGAGATGTGGTGTAATGTACTTTGTAGTTTTTGAACACGTGCATTTTGAACAAGTGCACCCTGAAATAGTTTAAATGTTTCCTTTGAATTATTCATCTGAATGATCCATTAGGGGAAAGCTCATAGAAACGGCTACACACTGAGTCCTTCAGCTACTTATTACAGCTGGAAGGATGCAAAAAGAATTTGTGCATTTAATTTCCTGAAGAAATAGATAGCATTCCCTTCCAAAGCCCTGTCTGCACAGACCATTTTTGATCTGTTTAAAGAACTGACAGTAATGCATCTCTGCAAAGCTTCCACACGCTCTTACAAAAGACCGATTAGCATAAGTTTAGAATCTAGGTAAAGGGTGTAAACAAGGAAAAGAAACAACCACATCACTTCAGGGACCCACTATGAGTTCCTACTTTTTATATTTGCTCAGCTATTTCCTTAAAAGAGTTTTTTAAAAACACAAAATGTGATGGGTCTACACTACATGCACTTATACAATCTTATGTGTGTGTAAGTGCATGCATATGGGTATGAATAGAATCATAGATTGTTCAGGTTACAAAGGACCTCTACGATCACTGAGTCCTACCGTTAACCCAGCACTACATTTAAATATGTGTATATATATATATTTGCATCTATATACACACATAAGAAATGGAGAAAAAATTTTAAACTGTAAAACCCCAGAAGCTTTCGACCAGCTTTTGTTAGAGGCACTCTGCAATCCCATCCCTGGAGCAGGCTGTACAGACACCTGGGAGGAAAGGTTTATCCTGTGTTGACTTTGCTCAAGGATGAGGTGGGCAGTGGCTGACCTTTGAAGATCCCTTTCAACTTTACCTTCTATGGATGTATGAAATCTGGAAGCACTTCCATACACTGAACTCAGTTCAGCTCAGCCAAGTCTGGCTGTTGAATATGGTCACATATGAGAAAAGCATCCTGAGATATGCTGACATTCAAAATGAGTATCTTTGTGGGAGAGCAAAGTGCAAATTCTTGAGAATTCCATTACATAATTAGTTTAAAGAAGGGTGTTGAAAATCTCCAGAATTACAGCAAATCCCAAAAAAATCTTCTGAAATTTTTTTATTCCTATAAAGTTTCTTTGAATTCACAGCCAACGACATCATTCTATACAGTGAGCCGGTGAAAGCTTCAACATGAACTATTTTAGAACCTTATATTAGTTGGATAGCCGTGCTACTTATAAATTCCTAGAAAGGTTCCCAAAAGGATCATGAAAGCAAAACGCCACAGATCTCTTGGCATACCACTTCAGCTTTCTGAACTTCACTATTTCACACTGACTAAATTGATTTCCAGGCAGCATAAAGGAATCCAAGCCTCAAATCTCATTTCAAAAGCCAATGGCATCCACTGTAGTTTGGACAAAGATATGTCGTGCTCCTTTTATGCCTGTTGCTAGAGCCTTTAATTATTTGCTCTCTCCTTCTTGCTTGAGTTTCTCTCTATTCATCAGGGCTGGATCAGCTTTGTGACAGGCATGTGGGACCTGCAGTTCCAGTTTGTAATCATTATCAGAAAAGAAGTCAAAGATAAATCACTTAAAAAGCAATCTGATTGACAGAGAAATGAATCCTTTTGCTGAGAGAACAGCACAAAATTGTGTCCAATAACAGTCATGATTCACAGCCTGATTTTTATTCTAGTCATTAATGGCCATTAACGAAGCAATACAGAGCAGCTGTGCCTGCTATTCTGCAGAGATAACTACTCCATCTAGAGCACTGGGGAGATCTCAGCGATGGCAGGATGGCACCACGTGGTGCTTGGTGAGTCCAGCAACAGCGCTTGCCAGCTGGCACGAGAATCCCTGTCACCAGCTATTGCTGGGATGGTCCCTCTGTGAACAGCAAATGCTGCTGGAACTGAGTGCTAAGGGGCTGCTCCACAGCCAGGAACAAGTATTGGATGTGATGGTTCTAAGATTGGCACGGCTCTTGTTAGACACCACTGAGGGCTGGGAACAAAAGTGTTGGAAAATGAAGGAAACACCTGATGTTATTAAAAATGTGATGAGCAATGAAGCATGGTGAACAGCTGATGCTACCTTGACAGGTTTGAGACCCATCTACCAGTGTCACTTAGCCTTCTGATGGCCATGTGAAGATGCATGCAAAGGGTGGTCAAACACCAAAACAAACCTGTGGGCCAAAACTGGACTCAGTGTAAGGCTGGAGTAACTACGCAGACAACCATACAACTACTTCAGATTTGCCCTGCTATACCTGAGAGCAGGATCCTCTTGCACGTGGTTTGTACCAGCGCTCAAATCCCAGAGGAGGACAGATGCTTTTTTAAAACAGTGACAGCAGGATCCCGGGTCCATACTGTGGTACCACGTTAGGAGAGATTAGAAAGCTGAGCCATTAAGTATATCCCAAGGGCATGCAATTAGGATCTGTAGGCCACAGCATGATTGCAACCACACTGGGGAACACCAGGAGTAAAACTTCTGAAGCTATTGGAGTTAAACTGGTGCAAAGTTGACACAAGGCTGGAACCAGTTGTTACAGAGGAAAAATAACTGCCTGGCTATTCACTGCCAAACACTGAGGGAACACATATTAAGTAGCAAATCTGGGATGTTCTATCATCTTAAAGACAGTGCAGAGGAGAGAACAGAGGTGAGACCCTATGTATGCTTTATTTGGGAGGAGGATTTGAGGGAGCACAAATGGTGTAAAAGAATGACAGGTGGGAGCTTTGTTTGTTGCACTGGATACTCAAGAGAGATTTTTCTCTGCCCCTCCTGATTTTATTCTTACACATACAAAATTATTACATTTGATCTATCTTTGGCCTTTTATTTGGAGAGCGTTGTATCTACAGGAGATGAAAATGGGTAAATGGCAGAAGCATCCTGCAGCACTGCTCATGAAGATCTGTGTAAAGTAAACTTCATTTCCTTGCAACACACCTCCAGAACAATGGGAAATCTTACTTTTGAAAAACATAGCAAAACAAATTAGTAAGAGGAAATACCAAATATCCTTCCTTTGTTTTCTTTTACTGTACCAATAGATATTCTGAGTGCATAGTAACAAGGGGGATGGGAAAAATTTGCAAAGCCCAGCAGAAGAACATTAAAACGTGATTATACGGAAGATCCCTATGTTTGAGTTTCCTTCTTATAGCTTCTCTTTGGAGGAAAACTCTTCTTTATTATATGTTTATAAATAAAATCCAATCACAAGTGTCTGGTAGCCTTAAATAAGTTGCAGGACACAAATAGGTTATATTAGTTTGAAGAAAAGGTATGCCAACGTAACACCTCCACCAGAGGAAGGAACAAATAGTGTAAATGAAACTGAGACCTGGTCCAGCATCTTCAGACAAAAACTGAGACATTCAAGTGATGCATATTGCTCAAAGTGACAAATCACATCTACAGCACTGTAGTGCTCAGGGCTCTGTGCAGGGGAACTGACTGCCCCAGCAGATGATCTATAATCCGGGCTAAACGGGAACCTTCATCAGCACAGGTGACAGCTAAAATTAGCATTGAGAAAACTGATGAAAACATGACACTAAAGTCCCAAGATGAAAAACAGATTTTTTCACTGTCAGGGAGAACAATAGGCAGGACACAGAAACCGTTACAAGTGACAGTGTGTGTCGGGGAAGGAGCTAAAGAGGAAAATAGCAGTAGAAAAGAAACCAAACCCCCTTGGGGAAAACACAGTCATCAGGGATAAAAAGATGCCAACAGTAACAGGAGGGGTGAAAACAAGGAAAATTGAGAGATTGAGAGTAAAGCGATACAGCAGGAAGAAATGCACCACGTGAGAATGACACTGGACAGCCAGAAAATGAGAACTATCACTATACAAAGGTAGTTAGTGTAAAGGAGGTTTTCTAATCTATGGCACCAAATATATCAAATACAAAAGTGTCTAGGAAAGGACTTGCTCTAACAAAAAAGACCACAACCGCCTGCCATACCTATTAAATTTCTTAAGACTAAGGAAGCAAGGAATACTTTAGGCGGACAAGGAAGATTGCATCTCAGAGAAGTCACCAGTGTACCTCTGGGCAGGCAGCGAGAAAAGCAAGGCACCAGAAAATATGTATTTACTGATAAGGTCTCAGAGGTAACTCCTGACTAACTTTCTGTTAGTGCACGGCTGTTACTTCTCACTAAGCAACCCACTTTCTCACAGAGATTCACAGCTCCGGGGAGGCTGGCTAGTCGCAGGGTTTGCAGTGTTTGCAATCAAACACTTCACTTGCTATGGAACAAAAGTGCTTACAAATCCTTTGTTAAATAAATATGAGAAAGTATACAGTCTAGGAAATTGCATTCTGCTGAGAAACACTGCATGAGTGAAAAAGATGTTACATTCGGTGAGAAAATTATATGCTGCAAATAATTCATTCAGCTATAATAAGTAGCTTCAAAAGAGGAGGTCAGTAAAATCCTGGTGAAGGATATTTTTATCATCTATTTCATATTCATTTTCAGCATAACTGTTATTACTTTATGTGATATTATAACAGCCACAGACAGCTGAAATAAAACAGAAAGTGACAATGAACAGGTTCTCCACGGCATTCACTGCCATAAATTAACAATAGGGGATATGCTTTATTTTACTGTGGGTTTCTTGATATCCATGAAACCCACCTAAGGTCAACACAAATTGCTAGGGAGGGGAGAGGGAGGCAAAAAGCAGGTGGGGAGGTGGGGGTGAAAGGGAAAACGTGACATTTTAAATCCAAAGGAAATTACAATATCTCAGTTTTCTCTCATTCCAACGGGACTTTATTAAACATTTTGGTTTAAAAAAACCCCAAAGACTGTTTTTTAAATGTCTGCTTTTTACTGTCTTTATGTTCTTAAAACAGGAAATACTGTGATATATTATGATGATAGTGTATTTCAACTGCTAATTGGTGTATGGTATGATGCAATATACATTTTGAAGCTGAATGTAATTTTAAAACACTGGAACATCTGATTCAATAAGGAACATTAAAAGACACATTTCCACTAGATTTTTTTCTGAAATTTGAGTCATTCTTGGGGAACATTTCAATGCATATGAAATGCATGCTTTTTAGACAGAAAAACTGTTCCCAGAAAGCGTGCAGCCAGTTCTACTTGTCGAGCTTCATTAGCTTTATACGAGCCTTGCTAATCATGGCACAAGCGATCTCACAGAGTGCAGGGTGGGCCAGGGAGGCCAGGCAGACCAGGAAGGTGTCCCACCCCTGTGCTCCTGACTCAGCTCCACATGTGCCCCATCACTCCCTACAGATGCAGCTTTCTGAACATTTTTTGAAAAACCCATTCCCCTACCTTGGTGAAGGTCAGGCAATCCTTGTCTTGATCTTTATCCTTTATTTCAAAGTCATAAAGTGCTTTGCCCTGAGGTGGAGCTTGTGGGAGGGGCTTGATACACTGGATGTAGCTGGCAGGGAAGAAGCCGTGGTTCCCGTTGAGCTCCCCATGGTACCAATTCTCGTCCACCTTGCGCCGCAGAATGATGATGTCCCCCTTGTTAAACTTGAGGTCACCAGGCTCTTTTCCCTCATACGTGTAGAGGGCTTTGCCATAGGGAAGCTGAGAAACACTCTGGGGAAACAAAATAAACATCTTTAAGCAAACTCCAGCCAGCATCAATATCTTCCTTAGAGTAATTTTTTAGCTAGAAGCAAACTGATCAGCCATGACAAAATCACCCCAAAGACTGCAGCTGGCTGCCACATGATGCTGTACGCTGGATCTGAGGAGAACTAGGATGCACGTGATGGTAAGCCTGAGAAGGCAGGTGTGTTACATCAGAGCAGGCACTGTCCGTCTCATGCAGCTCAGCTGAGACCTGCAGTACCCCTTACACCACCAAGCAGCATCACTAATTTCCAAAATATCCTACGTAAGCAGAACTGTATGTCTAAACAAGTAAACCTGGACATGTCTAAAGGTAAAATATTAGACATTTTGACCTTCAGAGTTGCTTTGGTTTCTGAAGCTCAGAAGAGAGACAAAACAATACAAGCTTGATGATTCACAGGGTTATAAAAGCTGGCAAATTGATAATTTTTCATTGCATTTGTTTGAGCAACTCCAAACATTATTGAGTTTGAAGCTTTTTGTTTAGCTTTTGATTCTGTAACCAAATACTCTTATTTCTGTCAAAATCCCCAAGTCTCATGCTACTCACTACAGGCTACTGTAAACAGTTATAATATTCTTTGTTGCTTATGCATTAATGTCCTTGTGGAAAAGCTGAATAGGCAGAATGCCTCAAATCTTTCTTTTAGAACTAAAAAGAGCTCTGAGGCTTTCACTCTCATTAAAAGAATTAAACAAACTTACTAAAAAATCATGGCCCATGAGAAAAAAAAAAGCCTAAAAAGTTCATAGTTTGGTATGATAGAAAGGAGAAACCTATTTGATGGAAGCCACTTGAGTGTAAGGAATTCTTCCCAGAGTTCATTTTGTCCCAGTGAAACATAGATTATCTCACCCAGGCTGCAACTGCATGGATCTTTTGGTGGAAGTACTGGTTTATGCAGCCCTTGCCCTCCCTGTCTACTTGCTCCTGTTCCTGCTGAATCTCACAGAGCAGGGGGTAACTGTGTTGGGACACAGCTTCCTGCTGCTTTAGTCCTATAACAGCTCTTTAACTCATCCTGGAGTAGAAAAGGTGTATTGCTGTATTACCCTATTCCATTTTTCATTTTATTTAATTCAAACTAAGAGTCAGCTTGCAAATATGTAGCAGCACACAACACAGGGGATGTTAGAGGGGTCCTGTAAAGTCAACCTTCCATAAGTCTTTTTTTTCTTCAGCTTCATTTACAAAAATGACAGTTTTCTTTGCATACACACGCCTTTAAGTGGTCTGTTCCCTGCTGTGCATTATGCTTGTCAATGGGGTGTCCTATAGGGAAAATGAAAAAGTAAAGCTATATTTAATAAAACACCCTGGTATTCCCCCAGGTGTTTCTTATGCCTGTACTTCTGGATGACATTCCTGTGCCTAAAATAACACTCAGATGCTTTCCCCAGGGGGAAGGTCGAATGGCCTGACAGAAACACTGCATTTCCAGAAAATGAGATGCTAGGATGACTTTTCACGGTGTTTGTTAAAGCCAAGAGCGGGGGCATTTTTCAATCCCGATGGGTGCATTAAATGGACTGCTCTGGCGGGGTGGGTTTATGCTCTTACACCTGCATCTTTCTGCAGGAGAAGGAGAAGGAGAAGGAGAAGCACAGCCCACTGCCTGCGCTGCCTGCCGGCGCCTCCGCCCGCTTCTGGGCGCCAGATGGTCACTGAGGCAGGCAGACACCACACTGATCAAAGGGTAACTTTCTTGAACACACCTTCACACACAGGCGTTAACCTACTCTTTTTTATTAGGAAAGGCTTTAGTAGCTGTGCAGGTCTTGGAAAGCTGTGCGACAGAGCTTTTTGCCTACAGCCCACAGTGAAAGAGACAGGCAAACAGGCACAGCTCTTCAGAGCACTGTCCGTGTTGTCTGGAGGGGGATTTAATTTCATTCAGGTGTGTCCCCAGTTCTAACTTTTTCTCATTAGCAATTTGCAGTTCCTCTTTTTGCTCTGTATTCTTCTGGATTTTGCTGTATCTGAATGGAGCTACCCACTTAGAGACCAGTTATTTTGGAAGCACCTTCAAACAACTAAAAAAGCATAAAATCAACAGCCAGCTAACAAAGCATCAAACAGTCTCTGCCAAATCAGTGGCAGCATCCTACTGATAGTCTTCTCTCTGCCAGGATGGTTATTTCCCTTGAAAGCAAAGCTTTGCCCCCCTACCCAGCATTTTAAAGATTAAGCACACAATACCATCAAACTCCTTCGGTAAGGCATAGGTTGCATTACTCATTTGAAACTAGAAGAAAACCCCCCA
Source organism: Platysteira castanea (assembly GCA_013397175.1). NCBI lineage: Eukaryota > Metazoa > Chordata > Aves > Passeriformes > Platysteira > Platysteira castanea. Next base: position 169,887 of record VYXC01003756.1, on the reverse strand, counting down.
CATTAAGCTGAAAAACTACAGAGCCTTGTAGTAACTTAGAAATAAAAGATTCATTACTCTAATTCATGCTGGGAGAAGACAATTTATCAAAGTAAGAGTAAGACTTCTGCCAGGTGCACACTGCTGATCCAGACACATGCCTGGCAAATGCTCTATATCACTTACCCTAGATAGGACCTTCCTATTCCCAAGATCTTTGAAGCAATCCAAGGTCAGATCAGTTTCTTTACTTTTTAGCCACTTTCTCTTCCCAAGCCTCATTTTACTGTGTAAAAAGGCAACAACCCTCAGTGCTACAGAAAAAGAAAGTGGATTTTACTCCATTGCACACTTCACCAATGAAATTCTTACGCAACACATGCTGGGTATTTATTGGTAATTAATTGATCTGGCTAGAAGATGATTCAGGTCCCTCTTTACCTTCACCTGACGCAGATGAAGACTTTTAAGAAAAACGAACAAACTGCCAGACATAAATTTGAAATCTGGCATTGTTTTATTAGGAGATCTTAATGTGGGAATTTGCAGTTTAGGTGCTTGTGTTCCTCTCCTCTTTCATGAGCTTATCTGTGCACCATGTCATCTAGGAACCGTCCTACACAGAGATGATCTGTGCAACAGACAGTGGGAAGGACTTCCAAAACGAATTGTTCCAATTGTCAGCTACAGCTTGTCTAATTCTGAATCACGGCTTTTCAACCAAAAACTCTGTAGAGGCACTTTTTAAGGTGAACATGTTATTCAGTGGAAAAGATACCCTCCTACTGAAAAATTGCTGTAATTGAGACATTTCCCAGCCTTTCTGTAAGGTTCTATGTACCCGTTTTGATTTGAGCATCCCAGGTAAACCTTGCATTTACTGTGGCCCACATAACAGTGTCCTCTAATCCTTTCCAAATAAAGCTACTTGTCCTGTTCTAAAGCTTTCAGAGTCTGCTGAAATCAATGAGTGAAATTTATTAACACAATTACAAAAAAAAAAACCCACAAAAACCAAAATACCACCAACCAACCAACCAAAAAAATCCAAACACGCAAAATAAACTTTTGAAGCTTCTTTGATTATATATTCTGGCCAAAAGATCTAGCTTTCAGTGGACTTGTCATGGTCAGATTATATTAATGGTCCCTAAGAAGCATATTTTTGTAAGTTTCCCTTTATTATTCCTACTTTTGGTCAATTCATAAGTGAGAAGCAAATCAGATTCAGAAAGTTCCTCTGAACTACACCTGAAAGGAGGGAGCATTAAGCATCTTTCAGAAATAGAATAAAAACAATCTCTGCTGCTGTTTGGTAGTTGTAATGTCACTCCTTATGTGGAGCCGTTATGTGATTCTTAGAAATCTTCCTCTGATCCTGATTATCTTCCTCATTGCCAAATCTCTGTGCAGGCAATTCTGGCTTATCCACCCTCCTCTTCTTCACTTGACTTTCCCAATTCAAGGGAAAAGTGCTCGGCCAGGACTGATATCCAACTGATGTGCAAACTCCCCAAGCCCTGCTGGTGAGCATGTCCTTCCCATTTTATGTTCAAAATCTTGGCTCATGCCGTCCTATTTCCCCTCAGGTCTTTGTTCCATGCAAGAGCATTTCAGTCAGAAATCATCACCTTCAGAATGCCCAGGTGGTCCTTCCTACAAAACTTTCTAATCAAAAACAGGATCTAAAGTATCATCTAAGAGACCAGACTAAAGCAAAGCAGAGACAGGCAAGGTTTAGGCAAGACAAAGCCCATGGAGGTGACTCTCCAGCAGCTGAAGGAGGGCTCACACTTTCCTCTTGCTCCCTGCTTCAGCAGAGCCAAACCTCCCTACCCTTCCTCTGCCCATTCCATGCACGAGCACTGCCACAGCACCTGCTGGCGGACAACACGGAGACACTGCACCGCACCCTCACCGTGCGCTTCATCCCCTGCTGCCCTGCCGAAGGCCCTGCTCATCCCTGGGGCCCCACCAGCACCGTGCTGCTCCTTCCCGCGTGGTCTCCAGCTCCACCATGGCCACTCCTGCACCAGGGACCAATGTGGTGGCAGCCTGGCTGTCCCTGGGGAGCTCGGCAGAGCTCCACTGAGCTCCACCACCCCGCTGCCTTCCTCCAAGCCAGCCCTTGACCTGGGCTTCACTGCGAGGAACCCCTGCCATCACCCCCCTGCCCAGCTGCCATGAAATCTGATCGGGCATAATGCAGGCGGCTGCAAGACTAAACAGCCTCGACATCTGACTGCCTCAAGTAGTTGATTTGCCCTGCTGGTTTATTGTGAAGCTAACTGGCATTTGGCTGTGATGTTTATTAAATTTCAAAACTCTGTGTGGGTGTGTATAGAAATAAAAAAAATGTAAGAAAGGAAGAAAGGAAGGGATGAAGTCACAGTCAATGGCAACAGCCAGTTTCTTTTTCCTGCCACTAAATCCATGCTGGCACAATGCTGAATACTGCCAAAGGTTTCTTTTCTATTTCAGCAATCAATACTGACGTAAAAGCCTGAAGCGTTAATACGCTGAAAATCCCCCTTGCAGAAGACTCAATGATATGTTGGCAACTCAATCATTCTGCATTTGTGTTTCAGCAATGTCAAATGGCAGCAGTTAAGCAGAAACCTGCTGGCAAACTGACAAACAACAGCCATGAAGCAATTAACTGGCAAAGCTGGAGCATTCTTCATTATGTATCCTGAAGAACAAAAGGAATGGGAAAAAACCCAAATGTGCTTGCTTCCAATAAATTCTCCCAGTAGAAAGCTTAGCAGAATGTGAGTTGCACAGATAGAGTAGGTCTTCAGTTTTCAAAAGTTACAGAACATAAACACTTTCCCAATGTGCTCAAAAGCAAGGCAGGCTCCAACACGGGTCAGAGCCTGCCAACTTCTGTGTGCAGGACTTGATGGAGGACGTCACTACTTAAAAAAACAGGTCTAATGCTTGCCCAAAATACCATGCAGGTGCCTATAAAACAAGAAATCAGAAATAAAATAAACTTGGTCAAGGCCTGCAGCTACTAAACCCAGACAGAAATGCTATGATCCAAACCTTCTCTCAAACCAGGTTTGTGTTTAGATCCCTGAAACCCAAGAAACCCCCTGAGCCTCCAGCTACAACCCTTCTCTACATCAGCAAAGCAGAAGATTGTTTTTCTGCAGTGTGAAAACCATGTTAATGCTGAAGGGCAATTTCTCTTGCCCAAGCTCTTGCCTTGTGCAGCTCAAGTTGTGCAAAGAATGGAAACCTCAACCTCTTCTCTTCAAGGGCTTCCCTTGCACATGGGGATCCCCCACAGGAGGCAGGTGTGATGCCGCCAGCCCCATGGGGCAGCAGCGTCACCTGACCCCTGCTTCAGGGGGATGAAAGAACCAGAGAATTGGAGAAAAGCAAAAGGTGGAGGAGTACTTCACTCCTCCTTCCTTCTGCTCCATGGGTCTTGATCACAGTCAGAGCTAGAGGTGAAGCAGGCCTGGCTAAAGCCAACCAACCTCAGAACACGCTGCTGGAACAGCCTGATAAGAGCACTGCTAGCGACAATATTTTTTTTTTTTTAAGCCTGTACATAAGGCACTTTAGCAAAACACACTGGCATGCTGCTTGCTGCAGTCCTTCAAAATTCTTCAGCATCTATCTCCCATATCCCCCATCCTCCAAATATATTTCTGGCCTGTTCCTCTGCATGAATGTTTATACATTTATCTCTTTCATCAAGCACTATCAAGTGGAAACATCCAAAGTAAATTAAAAGTTGATAAAGAAGAAAAGACACAGAAAGGAAAAAGTAATGAAAAGTAATTGAAAGCATGCATATCTCAGTGGTAAAATACAGTGAAACACAAGCTATTACTATAGAGCATAAATAATAATTAAAATGCATACTGCTAATTTTTTGCTTCATTACTTTGAAGCATCACACATTACTCTGAATCTCCCAGTCTACACAAGCAAAGATTCAGTGGTGACGGTTTGGACTGAATTTACATTTTCCAACTGGTGGGAAACTCCCCACGAGCAGGCTGGGTAGCACTTCAGCATATGGTTTCCTGACACCCATAAGAGCTCTGCAGAAATCCCAGCAGCTGTGCTGGAGAGGACAGGGGTTGCGTGATGGAGCATCCATCAGCAGGACTGCTGAGGAGGAGACGGGCTACTCCCTATCACTACCCTATCACCGGGATCTTGGCATCCAAAACACCCATTCAAATCAGCTGAGAGCAATTTAAAACACGAGCATGAAACGCCTGCTCAGATCAGTTTAGGACAGAAAAGCGGAAGGCAGTCTGGCACAACAAACAGCTCCGTTGTGGTGGCAGTGACAGCCACGTCAGCCGGACTTGGCAGGGGCAGCAGGGGCTGCACTGCCCGCTTGCTCCTCGCCATCCTGCCCGCTGCACTTGCTCTCAGTTTCCAGAGCAACACCTGTCACTTAAATTAGAACACGTCACTTAGTCAGCCCTGGGAGGCAGGAGAGAGCACTTGTACATGCAACGAGATGAAGAAACAAGGGATTGAGGCAAACTTCAGCCAGCGCAGTTAAAACCAAAAATGTATACTACCACCAGATCTGTGTCCTGCAGAGTTTCTAGTGGCTTTTGTCCTCAAGAGGAACTTTCAGGGTGACAGATCATAAATCATCATTGTATCTCACAGCAAAAACTCTCAAAAGTGCTTTGTCTTCTGTATAAGATGGTTTGTCTTATGTACAGCCATTCAGAAGCATAGGTCACCTGTCCAACATATCTCAACAGTGACACTGCAGCATTTGCTTTCACAAAAAGCTAGTAACAGGAAAATTAATCAAAGAGAAACTGACTTTGCACAAAGAAGCAAAGACAAAAACCGGTTATGTGCTATTAGTCAGCTCTGCGTGACTGATCAGTAAAAGCCTGAAAAATCACACTTTGCTCATACAACCTTTTTGAAATCAACTTTGAGAATAAAAGTAGTTAAAGTGGCAATAGAAACAGCACCATGGAGAAGGAAAACTGAATATAATCATTTATATACTCTGGAAAGTGGCATGTTTATTGATAGTGCCATATAGGTATTAATTAATCACAATCAAAATAAAACTTCTTAACTAAAGCTTTACTGTTTTATTTGACTAAATGGTTAACTAATAGTTAGGCCCTGATCCTGGCTGATCGTGCTGCAGATGGGCTGCAATCCTTGTGACACCTGAAGACTCAGGCAGACAACACGCACTTGAGCTGCGCATGGCTCCCACCTGGAGCAAAAGGTAAAATGCTTTTCCAAAATTAAAAGGTCTTGGGAATGTCTCTACGCATTTGCAAGAGGTGGCCTTTACACATGGACAGAAGTGTCCAAACAGATTAGGAGCCTATCTGCCATTTCCAGAAATGACTTCTGCAATTAGCATGAAGATGCCGGGGGAATTGCTCAACAGATGGAGCACGGAGGCAGGCAGGTACAGCATCATTCTAGCGTATCGGCATTGCTCTCTGACGAACAGGCACAGTGGCATGCACCGCCCCAGAACAGCACAGGATGGTGTTCGTCTTCTTCAGCAATGGGCCAGTGGAGCACAAACTGATCTTCCAAGAGAACAGGGTCTGCCGAGGTTATTTTGTAGTTTATCTGGCAAACAGGCACAGCTTGCATTTCACCTTATAAGGTCCATCTTTGTACACAGCAAGATTAAAGAATGTTTCAAAGTTTCCCTTAGCATATGCAGTTGAACTTAGAAAAACCAGCAAGCTTTCCACTGCACAGCTTGTCACATAGGTCTGTCTGGGATTCTCTGCTTTACCAGTATCAGACCTGAGTTTTACAGTCCAATGCCATTTCTCTTAGATTCACAACTTGAATGCAAGAGTGCATGATCACAGCTAATAGCTCCACGTTCTTTGCACATCTCACATTGCTTCAGCCCCTCACTCACTATCTATCAATATTTACACATTCAAAGATCTCTCTTTCTTAGTAACCCATTGTTTAAGTGAAGTATTTTCAAACTACACGCTCTACTATTAAACAACACGTAATATTCAGGATCAGGTTGGATTTCCCGCAGTGAACTCACAGCTATTGCTGCCCGGAGAATCAGTGGGTAGCACCAGCCAGCTGTTTAACAGTGTCAGCGCAAAGTCCCTCACATTCTGCAAAACCCGAATGCTTCCAAACTCTCTGCTCTTTAATAAGTGGTACCATGAACACATTGCTGGCATTGTGGGTCAATTTCTGGTTTCAGTTGAACCACGTTAATTCTGTTGATCTGATGAAACAGTGTGGATATATAGAAAATTCCTATCTGGTATAAAGCTTTATCTTACAAGTAATCTTCTCTGAAACAAAGGTGAATGTCTGGCAGCCTCTACTAAGGAAAATATTTAGTGATGTCCTGTGCTGGCCACAGCCTTTACAAAACCTAGGTATGTTCTAACAATCTGTCCTTCACCTTTCAGGCAGAAAACATTCACTGGATGCTAAGGACGAAATTTGACCCTTATAATCGTGTGCAGGGATGTCAGTGAAAGGATTGGCTGCTGTGCACAGACACTTCAGAGCAGAAGCTGGTCTACAAAACATCCCAACCAACAGCCGAGACAACTTCCAACCCAAGTATGCAGTGTGGCTGCCTGAGAAACCATCAGACAAAATATGCCTCAGCTGACTGCCTCACAAGGGCGAGAGACACCAAACACTTCCTGAGCCAGGGCTTCAGGAACTGGTGGTGGGTTAACACAGAAAAAACCACAAATAACAGGAAAAAACCACTTTCCAGTGCAACTATACTAAGCAGACAGCCATGTGCTATTTGAGCAGTTCAAGGAGGAAAGACAGCACAGTTGGCTACATTTAGCCTGCCAGAGCCACCAATACAGACATGCTACAAATCAAATAGGAGCTTCCTTGAGGCTGCAGAGAAACACAGAAAACCCCTCCTTATATTCAAGGCACTACAACATTATGTATTTAAGGTTGCCTTGTGTTCTCAATTCAAAGTGTGTCTTAAAACCTTTAAATAAACATGAAATCTCTCACTGATTACTCCCCAGCTGACTAAAGCTGCTACTTTGGTCAGAACCACGACCCAGTTTTCCCAGCCACCTGACAGAACCAGTCCTTGCTTGCTTTTTAATAAAAGAGATGAGTTAAAAGTCAGTTCCCTGCGCAATTTTGAGAGCCTTAAGTTATTTCAGGTTTCTTCACCTCCACAATGGCAGCATTTACAGCCCTGGAATTTTCCACAATTCCTTATGCTGTAGGTCACAGTAAGAAAAAAAAGAACATTTTGGGGAAAATATGAGAAGTATTGCATAAAAGCCCATAACATGAATCTCTGCTGTAACTGCTTCATTTGATCTTTCCTGGTGGAAGCTGACGAAGCACGGGATAGCTTACATTTTCCAGCAGTGTCTTTGTAACTCTGCTATCCAGCCCAAACCTCTGGTTTACTTTCCAGCCTTTCCACATCTTTCTTTTTGGCTCCTTGCCTTGTGACTCAAGTGCTTCCTAAGCAGAAATGCTCTCCCACTTCCACCCCAGAAAGGACTTTACGGTCCAGTCCTGCTACAACTCATCGGAGCTGGATTTCCTCCTGACAGAGACCAGGCAGGTCACAGCTCAGAGGTCCTACTCCCAGACTCTGCTTTTTTGGGACTTTTCTGTTGCAATTTTTTCTCTCTCAGATGGACCGCAGGCTAGGGAGAGGGGTAAGGAAGGGCCTGGAGATGAAGCTGCCCCAAAAATGGAGTGGGCAGCTGTACTTAGCATCTGGCAAAGCTCCCAGAGCTCAACAGAGGGAGCCCCACTCCGGTGAATCTTCCTGGGATTGCTACCAGTAGAGAAGAGGCTTCATTATTTCCTCCCCCCCCCTTTTTTTTTTAACATAAATAAATGCACACCAGGAAAATCTTTCTCTTCTCTTTTTCCCTCTCTTCACACAAACGTTAACTTAAAGGTTACACAAAAGCTTCTCCCATCATTTCAATCACCGAGAATCAAGAAAGTTGGCGCCTGAAACAACACAAGCCACTTTGGCAGCCTCAGCTCACAGGCTGCTGCACCCAAAGAAAACAATCTAGAGAAATTTAAAAATTAAGAATTTTTAAAAATTAATCTTTCTGAGGTGACAGAGGTGGGGATTATTCCTCCATACTGACACCTGCATTTACTGAGGAGCTGAGGAGTCTCTGGGGCTGTCAGAGTATTGCAAGGCCTGAAGGGTGAAAGACGGATGGTTTTTTACAGGGGAGTGAGCAGGGTCACTGCCAGGGTTTCCAAGGAGTATGGGAGAGGCGGTATAAGACAAACGATCATGAAGACCTTCTGATGTGGGAATGGGATGAAAAAGTGCCCCACCCAAAGAACCTGCCTATGGTGTCAGGGTGGCTGGTAAACTGAAATGGATAAATGGGTGAAGAATGAGAAGCCAGCCTTGATTTTTATTTCTGATGAAGAGGAGGATCTGAAATTCCTATTTAAACCCCAAACGTCTGCAAAAAATCACATTCCATTTACTTACGCAGCTTTTACTTTATGCTTTATGATAAATAAATGTGGTGCCTAGGAAGCACTTCTTTCTGTTGTGTGTTTTTCAATGTGACCACAGAGCAGATTCCTGCACTATAAAACTGAAAATATATCCTCTGCTTTCCACTTGTCCAAAGTTTTCATAAGACAGCTTTTAAAAATGTACTCTAAGAGAACTTTTTGAGGTGGTATTCACAGTTTCATAAATACTGTACTACCTGAACTGTGCCTTCCCTGAACTGACAGGGCGTTTGATAAATGTACCATGGACTGCATACAGAGTGGAGCTAAAGAACATGTTTCCTTGGTAGCTCAGTTGTAAACTTCAATAGGTGGATAAATTCCCATGTCACTAGAGAATATTTACAACTGAACCTTATTTATCAGCAGCATGCCCTTACCAACAGCTCACACAAATCCTGTTATACAAAAACGGCTATGGCTCTTTTCTTATAGTTACATGAAAATCACAGAGGTTTCTTTTGCACCAGGACAGGTTTTATAGGCAGGGAGATGAAACTGCATTAGGAGATGCTAATGTTGAAATAATCTTGGCTCAAAATGTCAGTGTGAGAGGAGCTAGCTCATCCACATCTGCACTGTGTGAGCAGCCTCCTCGTCCCTTTGCTGCTGGAGACCTTCTCCAGTGAGAGCCCATCGGGGGTGTCCATGCTCACACTGTCTGAAGAAACATACACGACTACCCACTTGCCAGGAATTTAGAGAGATTATTTCCCCTCTGTTTGCTGCGATGAGCAATGTGAAAATATCTGTTATCCATTAAAAATGAAAAATCTGTGTTTTTTAAATCACAGCATTTCAGCCTTGTTTATCAGAAGTATCCCTGTGTTGTTATTTTCCCTCAAAGAGGACCTTATTTTTCAGAATCCCTGCCCACTCCTTGGTGGGACTGCAGGCTCCCTGACATCCCACATCCTGCCTCCCCTTTGTTCTGCCATCCAGGTCCCTTGCCCCTTAGTGATTCATTAGCTGCAATTTACTGACACACACTTTCTTCATGAAGATGATCAGGAATTGCTTTTGGGCCTCAGTCCCGCTGACAGGACAGGCTGGCACCTTCCTGCATGGCAGCCAGGAGGGCTTTAATCAGCTCTGGCTGTGACGTGTGACGGGCACTCAGGACAGGGGTGCCCCACTGTGCTGAAGAGGTCAAAGAGCATCTCGCACTCCAGTGCCGCCAGTCCTTTTCTCCTCCGGGGTGGGAAAGGCCCCTCCACCGCTGCACCAGGCTCCCATTAGGAGCAGTTCAGCCTCTCCCCTGGATGGGCAAACCTTTGTGCAGTTTGATGTTGGGAAGCAACAGCAGCTGGAGCAGACAAGGAAAACATCAAGGAAGATACAAGCCTTCTTAATGCAAATCATGCTTTTATATCATTCTCCCAAATCCCCTTTGGGGAGATGAAAGTTGATTATCTACAGAATATGGGTCAAATTTATGCCTTAAGGATCTTTCAGTGCTTTGGCTGCTTGCTGACATAGTACGGGGCTGCTTGGTGCCTTTTCAGGTTAATACTTTCAAAGTGCTGTCCCTGGGCATCATCGTCACCATCAATTTCATAATATTACTAAAAAAATTAATTTCCTGCACCCACTCCCAGGAGTTTCTCTCATGCTGAACTTAATTGATGCTTCCTCCTGCACTCTGAGGAATGATTAAAATGAATGCTGCACATGTTAGGAAGCACCTTGGATTTCAAACTCTGCATGGTTTCTAATTAAAGAGACACACGCAGGATGCTTATGCTACATTTCACTCCTCTCTAAGGCTATTATTATTACATACATTTCAGCAGTAGTCAAAAGAGTCTCCTCTACCTCACATAATAGGATCCTGATTTAGACTGGATAATCACCAGTCATTGATCTGGGTGAAAAATGTCTTTAGGAAAGGGAAAAGAAAAGGCTTCTGCTGTAACCAGCCCTCTGGCAGAGAGATTGATATTAATGATTGAAGTATTTGAATTTCTGGCTAACCTGGAATATGTAGTATCCAATGTTAAGCACTGGTGCTAATTAAGTACAATAAAAAAGAAAAACCAGCTAGAAAACTCCCATCATAACCAGGGGTGCCTGATGCTCAGAGATTTTGGAGGAAAAGGCACAGATACACGAGTGTCAGCACTACTCCCACACTTGCCTACCCACCATCTCCCTCCCAGCTTCCTGGTCTCTCTGTATCTTGGTGATAAATACTTGATTCCTGGACAAAACTGCCTGACTTCTGGTACAGTTTTTGAGATGTTGGTCACCTTTATCTGCCTCAGGAAATCTCAGGAGCCAAGTGGCCAAGGGGGAAACAACTAGCACTGAAATCTCACTCCAGTTAGTTAGACATCTGCATCATCAACACCTGCATTGGACATCAACAGAGCTGCACAACAAAGCTAATACTCCTGCTTTTCTGTGAGAAAATATGGGGCTATAAACATCAGAGGGGAAAATATTTCACATAGATGTGTTATTAATACAAAGTCAGCTCATAAACCCTATCTTGCCAAGCTGTGCAGTCATTTTGAAAACTGCAGCTACACCTTGCTAGATGCAATGACCTTACTGTTTTCCAAGGCCAACTTCTGACTTTGCTTACATGAATGTAAATAAATCAAGCGCTCTCCCACTGCCCATAATGACAGTATTCCTGATTGTCACTGTTGTGGCAGCACACTCAAGTTCTGTGGCAAATGACACCAGGGGAAGTGCTATGATAGCAATCCTATACTGCACTGCGTGCATCTTTTACCACAAAGTAATATTTAAAATATGGGGTCCATTTGCTTTTCCAGTGTCTTGTAAAATGCTACAGGTTATAAATAATTCAAACCAATAATAACAGGATGTCTGGGCATTTCTTTTTCAGGTTTAAGAAGGTAACTGTCTAACTTGGTGAAATAAACTGCTTTACTGAAATAGTTTTCTCTGCTGATAAGGAAATGGTTTTCAATTAGATACACTGCACATTAGCAATACAAAAAGACTTCAACTTAACAACAAAGCAAAATAATGCTGGTGTATACATTTTTATTACTTATTCATCTCTGTATGGTTTCAAATCCCTTCAGAACAGAACTGGACTGCTGTGCCTCTGCCCTGGGTTAATGCTATAATCACGGGGATACTGTAAAAAACAGGCTTCTTCTCTGTCCATGTTATAAAACTGAAAAGTATTTTGTTTTTCGAAGACAAATTTTAGACACAACTTCAGGAAAGGTTTACGGTATACCTCACAAAAGGAAGAAGGGACTTTGGCCCCTGAGAGGGGCAGAAGTAAGACATGCAATCCTCAAGACTTCTTTAGCAGCTAAATCAGCACACTAGCTCTACCCCTCCCCTCCGCCAGCTAACACCTCAGGCTCCCAGCCTGCCCTAACTCTCCTCACTGGGATTAGGTGCCTATTTCAGGACAGTGACTCTGGTATGGAAGAGAGACATCTGCAAACACAGGCAAAGAATGGAGTTCAGTGTTGCTTGGAAAAAATATAAAGATACCCTGAAAAAGACTACATCTTGTATTTCCATGACATCAGAACCAATTCAGCTTTGTTTCTCTGCCCATTATGCCTAATTATTCCATCATACTGCCTTCAAAAAGCTATTCATAGTTACGTGTTCCATGTTTCCTCAGCACATCTGAAGACTAAAGGTCTGCAAGTGCATTTTGTGAAAGAGCAGAGTGCTCTGTGTCAAGTGGTCTCCCTGGGCTGCTGGAGAAAGCTGCAACTCCCTTGACTCTATCAGCAATGGGACCTAGAAGAAAGACTTTGAGAAAGAAGTGGCCAAGGGTGCGACTTTATGATATGTGAGCCCATCTTCAGGCAAATCTTTGCTGGTTTATGTGTCTGTGGGTTTAGCTCCCCGAGCTGTCTCCTCAGGCTGCGAGATGAGGTCAGTGTGCTGCACAAGGAACACAGTGGGACTTCACACCTAATGGGAGGGCTCAGAAGGGAACCAGAACCTCCTTTTGGAGCCCCAGATGGGCTCCATAGGCTCATCCCTACCCTAAACATGCAGTTTCAGTATGACAGTAAGTGATAGCTCCAAGTCTGAGAAAGCACACTGGATCTTTCACTTGAGCAGATGGGAATTACTGTGCTGCATTTCAAAGGAAAGGAATTTAATTTCCACGTCATGCCAGTGCTTTCTTTTCACCACCTCATCCCCCTGCCCGCCAGAATCTCAACTAAGGAATTGTCCATATCCTCGTTTGAATGTTTCTGTGGATTTAGAACTTGAAAGATTATGTCTGTGCTCAGAAATTATGCAGAAGTCCATTACAGCACAACAATAATTCAGCTGTAATTGCCTAGTGGTGCAGGCTGGAACAAAGTGAGTATGAGCAAATCCAGAATGTGAGCGAGTATGAGAAAAGTCAAGAAATAACAGACAGACACCCCTTCGAGACCACTGGACTCCAACATGGCCTCTGAGTCTAGTCCTCTGCAATCATCAAGAAATGTTGCCACAGATTCATTTCTCAGGTTCTCAGCCATATTTTTCTACATGCTCCTCTTCACCACAGGCACCAAAGCACCTTCAAATCCCACTCATGAACTTAACACCAGGCAGGAATGACCAGAAGCTGCAATTTTCACGTGGTAAATGAAGACAGCAGGAGACAGCAGCAGCAGTGCTGATGTCCTGCTCCTGATGAAGAAGGGAGCTCAGTGAAGTTTGGTAAGAGGGCTGGCTCGCCACATGAGATTAAAAGTACCAAGAAAAATTGAAAAACATATCACCAAGGTCTCTTGTAACCTGAGTGGAAGAGAAAGCTGCTTTTGGACCACAGATGTAAAGAATGATGCAGGCGTGAGCAGACACTTGCTATGACTCTGTGCCCCAGTGCACCCTGACCTGTGTCCTGGCTCCAGATATCCCAAATCCTTGCAAGAATGCCAACCCCAATTAAGCTTTTTCACGCAACCTGCAGAAGTTCTGCAGTATGAGGTGAAGGCAATGTAAGCATGATGCAGAGTGACAGGGGCTATAAAATCCCTTTGGGCATGTTGGTGTAGCAAATACCTAGTGATTCATACTTCTAGAGCACTAAACATGCCATTACCTCTGCAAGAACCTGATAACTGTAAAAATCCCCAGACATACAGATGGACAGTTCAGCCAGTGAGATCCTGTAGCTACTAGATCAACATCTTCTCACACAGGTAGGAAATGAGAAATTATGCGTTCAATAGTTCAAAGCCACAAATTTCTCTGTAGAACAAAAAGGGGGAAAAAAATCAAACTCAGTTCCAAAACACTGTACTGAGAAGCTGTCATCCCCTCAATTTGGTCTCTCTTATAACAATTGTTGGCTATTTTAACACAGAAAAATAGCATGAAACTTTGCAAACTTGCTGTCACACAAGGTTATTTCAGTAGAAGTTGAAAAGTGCTGATGGCAGTGGAAAGATCTTGTAGACTGAACTCCAGAAAATAATTCATCTGCACTAACGATGTCCAGCAGAGGTGACAGAAAATGCTGCTTAAGGGAGATCATGCCCATTTTACCTTTGAGTAGATACTACATGAAAGGACAACAGAAGTTTAAGATTTTCCCTTCCATGCTTTCCAGTATTGACCTTGTTCAGCCAAATTATGAATCTGCGTCTCCCCTGAACTTCCATCATTATGAGTGCACACACACCCTCAGTGTCTGATGTGCATACATTATCTACATGAATTAAACCAATTTGCATTTGTACGCTGAGCAGCTGGTCTGAAATTTGCTCCAGAATAAATTTTTTTTAAAAAGTCCAAAAACCATATATGCAGCTGGGATTGCTTATGAGTGAAAAAATGTGGTATCTTTATAGCCAACAGCATATGTATTCAGTACGCAGATCTACAAATATTGGATTCGCTGCCAAAAATCATTGTTAAGCAAACTGGCTGACTCTCCACATTTTCCTGATGAACCAGAAGGAAGTCGCTGAAGAGAGGTAGAGTACTTTCAAAAATTTCAGATCATGGATTTATGGTGTGCACAATGCAGTGCCATCCAGCTAGTCCCAGAGGAGAGGGTATGTCCCTGCAGCACAGCACATTTCTGACTGGGATATGAGCTTGGATCCTTGGGAAGTGTCAGCACCACTGTGATGAAACCTGATAGTGTGGCCTTACTGTTGCAAATTAACCTGCTTGGAGCAAGTTCGGGGCCTCTGCACACAGCTGAGGTGAGTGTTGTAGACCCACCTAACAGTGGAACAAGATCTTGTTTTCAAAGGGATTCAGTGGCCTCTTGAGGTGCAGAAGATGACATATGCAACAACCTCTTCCTTTGCAGTACTTAACCAGAACAGCTATATTGCTTAGTTCGCAAAAATAAAAGTAAAAAATAATTTTAAAAAACCCGTCTTCATTTATGTCTCTCTTCAGAACATTAACAAAAGCTAAATTCCCCCCTACTTGTTTCAGATAATGGAATCTATGTAATGAGAATCATTTTTAATAGACCTTCTCTGTGTTTCTACCATGGGCATATCTTTACCCACTGTGTGGATCTGGCTTTGCACATATTCATTCTGCTATTTTAGCAGTAGGAGACTAGGTTAACACACCAGTCATTCACTCCTGGAGATCTGGATTCAGTTCCTGGCCTATATGACAAGTGATAATGAGTTTGGTTATTGAATCTCCAGGGGATATTTGTTCGCATTACTAAGCAACCGCATAATTTGGCAAGATGTGTTAAGTATGTGCTAAGGATAAGACCAGGGGCCAATTGCTCAAATGACTGACACAGTGCAGCCTCCCGCACATCACTGCACCAAACCCCTCCTTTGTGCCGTTCTGCTGGAGGTCAGGAGCACCGCGCAGGTTTTTCAGCCTGTCCATTTTGCTGTCTGTACTGACACAGCCCAGTGCACAGCCACGCAGGTACCACCTGAACCTGCAGGTACACGAAGAAATGCGACTACGTCCCTGCTATCAAACTCAGCACATAATTCAAGGTTACTTTAATCAGCTATGCACACTATTTCAGCACTTGCTGTACCCAAGAAATAATAAAACACAATTAAAGCTGGGGAAAAAAAGGAGATGTAAAAATAATTACATAATAGTAATTTTTGTTTGCCCGTTGACATGGAACTCTTCAGGGTTTCCATCGCTGGGGCTTTCTCTGCAAACACAATGCTTTCAGAGGTTCATTTAAACAAAATGAGAACTGAGACTTGTATGTTCACAAAACTCCATTTAAAAATTGTCAGAAGTTGGCCATTTCAAGTACTAGTAACACTGCTACGTCACACTGGCTAAGAATTTCAGGCTTCAATTTCTTTGCAATGGGCAGATTTGGCAAAAGTAGTCATTTATCCTAAGGCTACTTCTAGCTGATCTTCTTTTGACCCTAGTCTAGCTGACTGTGCCTCAGATTCAATAGGAGACACATGCAAGCTTTTGTAGATGTCCGCTGGACTGGTGCATCAGCAGATTTAGATACTTAAGAACCAAAGGTGTTCTTCATTATTTTCTGGACTGTGGTGTCTATATCATTTAGGTAAGGGATAGAAAGCATTCTGGATCATTTCTTTGACATACTCCAGTAGACATAAACTTGATTCATGGGCCATAGCCATCTGCTATAGATTAAGGTTCAAAAGGGGCTAACACTTTCAGAAAATAGGAGATCCAGATGTCACATCATCACCCAGTTGTATGACAAAAGTCAGAATTCACTGATTGCTTTTGCAGAAATTAAGGTACAGCACCTGGCAGGTTTAAACCTGTAGAAGAGGAGAAAAAAAACCACAACAGGAATAAGTCTGCTGCCATTCCAAGAGGAACAACTTTCATCATGGGGGTGGCTGGTAGCTATGTAAATCTGGAACGGCTGCAAATCAGGAAATTACTTGTCAGCCAATTCCAAGTCTTTTTTTGGCACACAAGCCTCTGGGGGGGAGGGGGGCAGGATAGTGGCAGGAATGAGGCATTTCTGTGTGATCATTTGGGAATTTTATGAATAAAAAGATAAAGTTCACTTGCCATGAATCACAGAAAACCAGAAAACTCTCCCTGCCACAACCAAGAAAATGTATGAATAAAACTTCATTGAAGAGAAGCCATGGCAGAGCGTGATGTTACTCATAAACAAATGCCAGTCAGCTTACGTTCACCATGCCCTGCGACATGCAGCCAACAGTTAAAAGCTCCCATTTACATTGGAAATAACATAGTGGCACTGTTCCAGCTTTCAGTGAGGGTCTGGACAGTGACAACATCCGAGCCATCAGGGAAGGTGGATGTGAGAGTGATGTTTCATCTCATGCCGGTGATGACACGGGGGTCCCCCCACGCTGCCCCCACCTTCTGGCAGTGCCTCTGAAACGCGGGCAACCTCCACACAAGCAGGAACCTCAAGTACAGCACTGTGGGTGAGAAAGATGGTTACAGCCTACCTGATTTGCCAGCCCATCCAAGGAAGCACTGAGTTGTGTCAGAAACGACAGATAAAACATTTGCTTTGATTTAGAGTGCCTGCCTTCTATTTAGGGGATGCCAGAGACTCCCAAAGTGTGAACAAGCAGCAAAGAGAGGAAAGCATCTAATCTAGTGCTTGAATTTATTTTATATTTATTTTTCTCTCTTCTCTCATAACACTCCACCTTGCCCAGATTTCCTCTAAATCAAGTTCTGCTCCAGTCTGATGCACTTCTTCATAGCTGTATAAACCTGTCTGCTCAAATGTTCCACCTGCAGAAAAGCTGTGCCAGCTTTAACTTCATCAAACCAGCCATAAATCCCATATGTGCCAGAAAATGCTGCTGAAATGCCAGGGCAAGCCACATTTTCCAGGTCTCCTGCTGAGAAAATGAAGCACCTTCAATCCCAAATGAAGGACTGTAAAAATCAAGGAAAACTGCAGTTGCTTTTTGCTAATTGGAAGACCATTAATATAAACACCACTTTCTTCATGCATAAAGCTGTCCTTCCTCCTGCCAGGTTTTAAGGATAGTATCTTCATTTATTAGAGCATTAAGGTGCATTCATCTCCTGCTAAAAAACCCAAAATGGTAATGAAGGGAGAAATGTGAATATTCATCTGAGATAGGGGGGGCTGTGAGGCCACGTTGGCCCATATCTTCTCCTGGGCACTGGGAGTAAGGTATCACAGAAAGAATCCTTCAGACGTGCCAGAGCCTCAGGCAAGTGTCCCCAGAAAAACCATGTTGGCCACTACAGTGTCGACCACAGACACCTGACCAAGAACAGAGCTGGCAACTGTCTCCAAAAACAACAGTGCCCTGGAATTCCCAGGTAGATGGGCCTCGTGATCCAGTGACAGTACTGTAGGTCAAGGTTAAGCTATTGCTGAAAAGGCAGCTCAGAGGAAATAAGTGTTAAGAGCCACTTTACTTCTGGCACACCAGATACTGAGAAATGCAGGAATGTGTTAACAAAGAGCCTCTTGACTCAAAAACCTGCCTCTGTGTCATGAGAAACATGAGCCGTGGCAAATTCAGATAATTATGGCCTGATCTTATTTATGGCATGATTTGATGTAGTGCTGGTGGTGTCACTAGAGCTGCGGCAACCAACACCAGCAGAGAAAGTGGCCCTATATGTTGAATCTACCATGCCTGGGCATCCCTGACTCCTGGAAGCTGCTGAGACAGCATCTGCTGCAGGTCAGCTTTCACCTGGAGGGATTAAGCAGCTCAGGAGCCTGGTAACAGGATATGGGCACTTCCATCCCCACTCCTGGCTGCAGTTCAGCCCAGGTTTACACTGATCTTTGTGAATGAATGGCTCTGCCAAGAGGGGGACCTGGCTGATGTGCTCTCCTTGTGCTCCCAGCAGATGTGCTTCTGAACCATGGAAGGAAAGCCCAGCACAGCTTGGTTATCTTACCAGGGAGAAACTGCTGGGAACGCAGTGAAATGGTCTCATCTGTCCCTCAGAATGAGGTCAAGGCATACTGGTGGGACAGGCATGGGGTTCTTCTAATTAGGTGAGGCTGTGGAGACTATTTATGAATATTAGTAGTTCATCATTTTCCATCCAAATGAAAGCTGGCATTTTCAAGCAATTCCTGAGAAACAGAAATCTTCAGAAATATTTTGTTCTGACAGTATAATTAATTTTGTTGAAACAAGAGCTTAGTTCTTCTAAGTTCCAGATTTACAAGGTAAAAACCTTTTTATACTGTCTCTGAATGTCAGAATCAACCCAGTTAATCCAGCAGAAAAAGGAATCTCCTAAATTTCCCTCCAAAATCAAGAAAAATGTAGCAGGAAAGCACATCAAATGCTAGGGATCGGCAGACTGCTTTGGGTGCAGGTTGTCTCACTGTGTCAGTAGTGCCACCTTAATGGGTCCAGGTTCCCCCTGCACCCACTGAGAGCCAAGGACCAGCCATGTCCCCACGACTCCTCTGCCCTCTAGGGCTTCCACAGATGCTGAAGTGTGGCTGCGGCCCTGCTGCTGTCCCCACGATCCTGGTTGTGCTGCAAGAGGGAGGAACAGCTCCCTCACCCTGTGGGCTGTGCAGGCTCCCGGGGAGGGCAGCTGGAGCCTCCCAGGGCAGCTGGCAGAGACCCTCTGCAGCTGCAGAAGCAGGACTTGCCCCAACAGGGTGAGGTAATGACACAGTTGTGGTCTGTTGAGTTGTGTAGCTGGAACAGGAATTTCTCTGGAATCGCTTGCTGCTTATAAATGTAAAAAAGTAGTGTGCTTTTACAATGCCGAGACTGAAGGCTTGAGCAGTGGGACAGATAATATAATACTCCTTCTGTGGCAGTGTCATTAAATAGAACTTTGCATAGAAGCCAAAGCACAGCACTACAAATCTCTTTCCCTGGCAAAATCCTCACTGCCTGCATTTTTCTGTATTGCTCATTACCACCAGGAGAATGATTTATTTTGAAACAGGAGGGAGAGGAGACACTTGGCATCGCAGCTTTGAAGAGTTCCAGTCTTCTGTTCTGCAAAAAGTATTCCAGCAAAAATACCATTAAAAGGAAAAAAAAAAGAAAGGGCTTCACATTGCAAGGAAGAAAAAGAAAAGATTTTGTACAGTGTGAATTCCTAGATGATTCACATCCTTTCCCCCTTTCCTCAACATATGTCCTTACAGTAGTGTGACATCTTCTGCAAAGAGTCTTTCCTTGATGGGGACATTCTCCGAGGAAGGTCAGCACAAGGTGTTTAAGCAAAACAAAAGCTCCCCCCACCCTGGCGTTAACAGTGCTAATGGGAATGACTGCTAATAGGAGGCAGCAAATAACAATGTCCTGTCACAGGGACAAAGGATGGAGGCACTCAATGAGACGGCAAATGTTGACATAAATTCTGAGTACATGACACATATGACATCTGCAGAGGGGAGGGCATGAGACAGCTGGATACTCTGTGTTTGAGAAATGAGAAACTCTAATTAATTAAGCTGTAGTGACCCCTTGGCATGGCAGAAAATACTCTACCTTCTTGAAATGTCTTGTCTCTATTTTAATGCAGTTCCCCCAGGGGATTTTAAGTACATGGGACACCTATCAGTTCCCAGTCTCTTTTAAAAAATGTTCAAAAGAAGTATAATTCTTTGGTTGGCCCAATATAGTAATGATTTTTTCCTCCTGAAAAAGAATAAACACATAATGATATTAAAACTCCTCTCTGCATTAGTTTTAATTTATTGTGAATTCCTCCAGAATGAGAGGAAATGGCCTCAAGCTGGGCCAAGGGAGGTTTAGATTAGATATTAGGGAAAATTTATTCACTGAAAGGGTGGTCAAATATTGGAATTAGCTGCCCAGGGAAAGACCACACCTGAAAGTGTTCAAAAGCATGTAGATGTGGCAGTGGGTGAATATGGTTTAGTGGTGAACACAGTGGTACTATGAAAATGGTTAGACTTGATGACCTTAGAAGTCTTTTCCAACCTGAATGATTCTGTGATTCTGTCATCATCTAGTCATAAGTCAGAGGTGTCTTTGACACCAAACTCCCTAAAAAAGCAGTAACTCAGGGTAACCTGCTCCAGATTTCTGACGGCTACCAAATTATTCCCAACCTCTATAGTTACGGCTCACCTTCCCTCTTTTTTAAATGTCCAAGGCAGCCAAGTCTGGAAGATGATTTGAAAAGTGCACTGGAGATACTGAAGATGAGCAAGTTTTTGTTCTCATCCTCTACAATGTGGTTACCAATGCTCAGTTATGCAGGAGGTCTTTGCTCTTTCTTGGACTACCTGACCAACCCCTCATCTCAGCTGCAGAACTTTGCCTACCCATCCCAGTCAGCATGTCTACCATGATTAGCTGCACAGGTTTCCACGGAGTTTTCCCCACTGTTATCTATGTGATGGGCAGTTGTCACCTTGCTGCTACCCCTTCTCTGGCTAAGCAGCCCTGGCAGGCAGCTGAGTTGGGTAAGCCGGATAGCGGGGCCATGCTGACGGATTTGTCAGGAATCAATCACTGGCTGCACAGTTCACCGTTCATTAGAAGGATGCCGTCATTTGATCATGTACATGTAGGACTGCCAGTTAAATCCGATTGACAACCCGTTGCCAGCTCAATACAAGGGAAAGTACCAGTGCTGACAATTTGACAGCTTTCAGTGAGGCACCTGTGGGAATGGGACAATGTGACAGGGAACAGGCTATTAGAGCATGCCATGTCACAGCCCCCGAAAATCCCAGAGCAGAGCAGTTTAGCTACTACAAACTCGTTACGTACTTGTCTTCCTTCATTAGATCTTGTCTAATCTCATTAAGCTAACAACCTCACCAATGGAATTAAACCCCTCCCTTAGCAAACACTGTGTAGCTCTAATTGGCATTAAGAGGAGATACCCGCTGGCCCCTCTGTGTGTCAGAAAGGTGCTGTCCTCCAGCACTGGCTCCCCTGTGGCAGCCAGCACTGCCCATACCGGCTCCCTTCGAGGCCAGGCAGCTCCCACCTCCTCCAGGAGCAAAGCCAGAGGGAGATGCATTCGTGCAAACAACCGCTCTTCCATAGGGCTGGGAAAGGGAATTTAGGTACGAATTTCCTATGCCCTGCTAATGCTGAACACTAATAAGGTTCTCCAGCAGCAGAGTGTTGACCATTGCATGCCCTGTGAGACTCTGCCTAGAGGACCAGCACTGTCAAGGATGCTCCTACAACTGGGAGAGCACTCGCCCTCTTGTACAGAGTTTTTGCAGTCTTTGGATATTGCCCAAAATTGTATTTCTACATCCAAGTATGATAAAAACTGGCAATACACAGCAGATTTACTCAACTCATATTTAGTCTTGTACCAGCAGCAGCGAAAATCTGCCTCCTTGGTTTACTCCATGTAGCTCCATTTGTGGAATTATTCATTAGCACTTCATTTATAAATCAGACCTTAGAAAAATTATTGGCAGTATCTCCCTCTTTCAAATTCCAAACTTTAATAAAAATAGATTTCCTTTTCAGTGTTCTGTGCATACAATATCTAGCAATAATTTTTTAATGATGTTTGTAAAATTCAGTCATAAATCTTTATGACCATCTTTTGTTTATGCCACCAGTGTGCCATTGAGCACACGTTTTATTTAAAAGGGAAGATGCACAGAGGACAAATCCTTTTAGTCCCCCATTGCTTTCCTAAATTGTTGCCCCAAGGAAGAAGGACTATTTTGCTTCATCTTTCATAACTGGTTAGACACCAGCTTTCTGACTTGCTTCAGAAAATTTGCTGCTCTTGGCTTCTTGAGGTACAGCCGTGGGACTGGTCCAGGTTCTGCCAGGAGCTGATGCTGAAGAGCTAATTGGGGTGGGTGAAGCCTCCTGGTCCTCCCTGCCAGCTCCCAGCCCATGCCGTCATGGGGTTAAGGCACCATTTGACATCTCAAGGAAGGGCAATCATTTGCTGAGATGATGTGATTTGACCACATGCCAAGCCCCCATGCCTCCTTATCCACTTAGATTAGCACAGTGTGCATTTTGCTCAGAAACATCTGAAAAGATTAATAAATGACGAGATTGATAGTGCAAACTATTCCTCACATGAATGCTACCCTCCTCCCAGCTAGTGCCAAGTCTCATAAATCCATCAGGAGTCTCCAAGTTTTCAACTTCCATAAAAGACTGAGCTCTTGGGGGCTAGTGGAGCCTTCTGGTCCTACTCTGGTAAAGAAGAAAATCCAATGGAGGCTGTGACAGAGGCATGTCCATCGGCCATTTCTTCTCCACAGGGACAGGCAAAAGCCAGTGGCAAATTTCCTCATTAATCAGATTGGGTGTTGTAATGTATTTTTTAAAATACAAATGTAGTTTTACAAATCAGGAAAGTTTTAACTCACATCTTCAGGGATATGACTAGATAAAGCTCGTCTTTACTGGTGAGACCCCACCAGATGATTTTCCTATCTAAAAGTAAGGCAAATTTTGCTGAAAAACAAATTATCTTGCAGTGTATGCATTAATTGTAAAAATTTATTTGGTTCACAGAAATAGTTAAAAACCCCAGCTACTCATCTTATGCTCTAATCAAGAAAATACAATCGCCTGGGAGATAAATATTGCTGTTTACTATTTATAAGTGTTAATAAGCCTCATCCCATGAAGTAAACAATTTTCATTTCCAGTCCAAGAGATTCTCTTTACTGGACGAAAAAAGCACATGCTGATTTTTCAAAGCACACCAAAACCGGTCAGAATGAGAGAGGCCAGTATTTATGTACAGAATTTCCTGCTCTTGTGATAATCCCCATCATTTCTCACCCTATATGACACTCCTGCATATTTCAATTTACATGGCACATTTGCTCCAACGATTTATTAAATTAAATGACAAAAGAGGAGGATGGGGAAGAAAGCCCTTACATGGGAAGAGAGGTTTAGGATAGATCCAAAAGAAAGCACATTGTGAGACAGATGATGATCATAACTGGGGCACTTCTGTAATCTGCTTTTGAAGTAACATGAATTTAAAATTTAGACTTTTTTCCCCTTTGATCTATCTAGTTTGTGGTGATTTTTTTTTGTTTGGCTTGGGTGCTTTGTTTTTCTTTTGTTTTATTTGGGGGGTGTGTGTGTTTTGTTTTGCTTATTTTTAAGGACTACTTAAAGCACAACAGCAGTGAGCGAAAATGTGGTGGATGTAAGAAGCACTTGATACCAGGACTTCAGCACTTCACAGAGGGAACACCGAGGGCAAGGTCTGTGGTTTACAGATCAACACCTCCTATCAGTTGTGCTTTTCAGGAAGCCTCTTCATGCTGTAAAAATGGTCTAAAATTATCAGGCTTGGCTCTGCATTTCCTTGAAAGTAAAACAAGATTTTGTACCAAGTGAAGAAATGTTATCCAGCTTCTGCTTCCACATACTAAATGCCCTGTTTTACTATTCATCTGTAGTTGTTTTACCAGCAGGAAGGTGGAAAGGAAAAATGTACAAATTCAAAAGTGTGTCTGTAGACAGAATGGAGTCCTCCACCTATTACATTACAGACTCTGTTGTCTGCTGTGATAACAAATATGTATGGCAGCAAGAAACCCGAGAAACCCTGCAGACCCCTGAGCAGATCACCCTGTGCATGCAATATGATCGGGCTATTGTTTAAGACCTGTTTTAGGGGATGGAAATATTTTGCTGTCAACACTGTGAAGGTAAAACCAGCTCAAATTATCTGCTGTGTAAGCACCATTCACATGAATGAAATATGCCCAGGGACTATGAATCCTGTGACAGACCTTTCCTAGCTGTATTATCCATAGCACACTCTACATTTTCAGATAGGAAACACATTTCTTTACTCCTTTATGTTTGTTTACCTTGGTCTTCTCATTTCTACTTCACATTACTGATATCTGCGAGGCAGCTGGCTCTGTCAGGATGATAAAATTGACAATTTCAGAGCCACACATCCTTGCTCTGAAAAGAAAGCAGCTTGCCTGTACCGCTCACAAGAAATTCAAGCATGAAGGCTCACTCATGAACATGGTCAAACCCCTTCCTGGGAAGCACTGAGGACAGGCACTGTCAGTTGCTGGTTGGAATTGTCCATTGCAAGGGCTCTTGGAAGAGTCCCCCTGAGGGGACGTGCTGATGCCCAGCCAGAGCCTTGTCAGATGCCACATGTGACATGGCAAGGCTGTGGTGCTTTTCATCAACACCGGCAACAGTGCTGGGCTTTCTGTAGTGCACATCACTTCTCCTAAGGACAAAAGGAGAAGTGCACCACTTCTCCTAAACACAAGACCAGCAGAAGTGACGAAAAGGAAGAGCTATGAGACACAAGCAGAACAATTTAAGAGTTTGTTATGCGTACAGAGTGGAGAACATCAAAAAACCAAATTAACCCCTTCAGAACCCCCAAATTACATAGAACTGTCTGAAAAATAGTTAAGATGACTACAGCAAACAACACCTCACTAAAATTCTTTAAATTTAGAATGTGAAGAATTTTAAAGTTCCAGTTTGTCCAGACTTTTCCTTCTTCTAAAATTAATTTCAATATTTAACCTGATGCATTGAAGGCACTTATAAATAAAGCAGCCATCAATAAGTACTTTTAATTGCTACTTCTCTATGGAGATTTGCTGGCTTACCTTTGCCATTACTACATGCAAGCTGAAAGAGTAGGATCATCCCAGGGAGGACAACCGGCTGGCTTCTGCTTTGGCTGCAGCAGGTGCTCCCCACTCCTGCCAGTCCTGCACTGCTATAGGCACAGCACATCCCACGAGCAGCAAGAAAAAAAATCACAAGTGCACAGAGGCAGCAGAAAAAATACAAACAGCTGAACAAAGGAGCACTGCAGACAAGTAAAAAGAAACTCAAGTCCTTGTTCCTTTCCTAGAAATATTGTTTGTACCAGTCTAAGCTGATAGTAGAGACATTTTCCCAGGGAATAAAATTATTTTGTTTTTCTGAAGATAACAGTACAAGCCTAAAACAAAAAGGGTATGGAGTTGTTGTATCCATTCCAAGAATTTAATCTACTGAATATACTTGTGCACAAAACCAACACACGAATATGAAGTCAACTTCTCTTTATCCATCTGATTTGTTCTTATGAGTCATATTAAAAGAATAGCAAATGTTTATCAGATTCAAAATCTGAAAAAATTCAAGATATCTCAAAGCACGAACTTTTGAATGGTTCAGAACCACATGACATGCTAAACCAAGCATATTATTCCAGTTTAACATCAAATTCCAAACTCTCCTGGAAGATCCTACGTCGAGGATCTTTGCCCTGTTAAGTCTCATTTCTGCTAATCATCTGCTGAAAGCTGAATAAATATGCTTTCAGGGCAGCCAATGTGCTTCGAGGGCTTTGGCTGTCTTTTGGTACAAAGGATCCAAATTTTCCTCGTTTCTGGTTCTTTTGCTTGTTGTTGTAGTTTTGAGAAAGATTATGTTAATTCCTTGAAAGTATTCCAAGCTTTCTTTTTTACTTCAGTAATTATTTCCACATCTTTGAGTGCTTCCAGCTTTGGAAATATTTCCAGGATTCCTCCTGGTGGTCACTTTCCCCATCACATAAAAGGTGGTAAGCGTGCCACATTTGTTTTTCAGTAACTGGAAGGCATATAGCTAGCTGTGGAATAAAATTACTCCAGAGCCAGCCTTGGCTCTGTTTCCATTTCAGAGTTACTTCTTACTTCTACACAGCATTAATTTGGAGATACAGCAAACACATTTGGCCTAATTTTGAAATCTGACTCAAGGGTTTTAAGTGTTCTTTTCACTCACACTGCAGTAGATTTCTCCACTTTAAGGAAACATTTACTACATATTTTCAACCAATTTGAGGTTTAAAATCTCCTTAATGTGATGACCTTCACAATGATCCATTTCCATCACAGCTGTATTTAAAATACTTCTTTGAGAGTACACTCTACTTAATTTTCCCTGCTGAATGAGACTTGGTGTAGAAAGCCACTCTTTTGGACAGGATGGATTTCCAGTGTAAGTTTTGAAGCATATCACAAAAGTTAGAGAGAGGTAGGGAAAATCAAAACAGTAAATAGACCTTCAGAGTGATGGGCATCCCCTGGCAAAGAGGACTAGCTGGTGACCTGCACAAAACAGCAGGGTTGACTTGGCTGTCCTCATTCACAGAAGTAGGCCAAGGCATTCGAAGGGAGCTTTTCTGAGGAAGTGAGGTGAAGCTCAGTGTGAGGGTGACAAGAATTAGCTTGTCACCTGGTCAAAAAAGCCAGTCTCTCTTGCTCAGTCCTCTCCTAAAAGCTGTGCCTTAACCCATACAGCCACATTGCAGGTTTTTTTTTTTTCCATTTCCACTTGGAAGTTTGAAAAACAGGGTGATCTAGGGCTCTGTGATGCTTTAATTGGTTCACTTGGGAGCCACCCAGATTTGAATTCCTGATTTATGTTAATCACAGGCTGAAAATTCTCTTTCTGCCAGAGAAGTCCTTCTTATTCCGCCCTCACTTAACGTCATAGCAGGGAAACATACATGAATGCAATTAACATTTATGTTCTTGACTTGACTTGGACAGAAAAAAAATAGTCTCTGTCAGCTAGTGTAAAATTTACCACTTCTATTTTTATTTTAAGAAGAATTAAATAGCTCAGGCTTTTGAAAAGTAACAGACAAGGGCTATGTACCCATCACTTCTACTTTGTAGTCTCAAATGTTACATGTATATATTTGGATGATTAAAAAAAAATCAACACAAGAAACCAAAAGGTTTTCAAAAATGCAGATCAACTTCCCCATTCCTGAGTTCATCGTTTCCTGACTTTTCAAGAAGTTGGAAGGAACTAACTTTCATCCTATGGAAAAGCAAGACCCAGCCAACTCCGTTGCATGCTCCAAAAGTTCATGGGGACACTTAGGAAGAGAAAGTGTCTGCCTACATCAGCACATGGCTTGAACTCACAGAAGTGGATTGTCATAGTGGAAGAGCTGGTGTTGAGGACCTAAGGACTATGCTGTAGGAGCTTTGTGAGCCTTACCTCACACAAGTCTCCACTCTGCAGCCATGCACTAGATGTCCATTACCAGCTGGGGTGCATGACGTGTGGTGGACTGCATCGTCCCACTCAGTTTCCTCTGAAAAGTACCAAATTTGTGTGCTTCAAGACTACCCCGTGACAGAGCCAAAGGACAGTCAAGCAGGATGCTTGGATGAAACACTTCAAACACTCACTCCTGGTCCAAACAATGCCCATGGAGGCAAAACCACAGTGACCAGACAAAGCAGATGAGTGGCATTTCCTTCTGCCCCAGGAAACGTGACAGAACAAAGTGCCACCTGTCCTCAGCCCTGTTGTAACCTTCTATCCTTGGGAGGCTGTCACACTTCTTCTTTCCCTGATGTTCTTCTGCTGTACTTGCATCAGCTGGCTTGAAAAGAGGCAGTACAGGGCCACTGTATGCTAGAACTAGTCATTCACAAAGCTCATAATCTTTAAATTCTGGTAACTTGCACTGGACACAGATGAAACAGGATTGGTAGATTTAGACTGGTGTGACAGAGGTGTGTGTGAGCCTCCAGCCCAAGCAGCACCAGAGCCCCATCAATGAGAGAGACCCTCTGGAGTTGGCTGGGGTCACCCCACAGCAAGTCCAGCATTTTCCCCAGCAGCACTCACTCTGCCACCCCAACACTGCCCGTAACATGCACGGCAGTTCATCAGCCTTTCCTCACCATTTATGCTGCCCCGTGCAATGTTATAATTACCCTGATGCGGTACGATGTAGAGATGGGTGGGAGCAGAAGAACCAGAGGAGTGACTAATCTGACTCACTAATCTGACTGCCTTTGACAAATGGAGATGAGGAACCTGATCCTTTTTAGAGAGCCATGGAGATTTGGTCACTTTAGGGGAAGCCCCAAGCGAAACTGATTTTTGCTGCTGTGGGAGGCAGAGCTATTCCAAGATGGGGAGGACGCAATTCCTGGAGCACCTCCTGCCTAGGCAACAGGAGAAACACTGCAATAAAGTTGTTCAGACCAGACTTCACATCTTCCTCCCATGTACTTCCTCATCTCCATATCCAGCATAATAGCTGCATATATAGCCTCCAGCATTATAGACTCTCTGCCCCAAGATCCTAAATGAATGAATGAATGAATGAATGCACAACGCTCTAGCTTGTTTATCCTTCAGCTGCTTAGGTTGCATTCTCCTATTAACTGCAGTCCACTCAAAGCAGTGCTTTTTATCAACTCTTCCTCCTCCTGTCCAGTTTCTCTCCCAAAAAGACTGCTCCAGTTCATGTAGATCTATGTCTTCCAGTTTTGCCAATATTATGTTTTGGGTTTATCTGTGTCTTTTACAGAACATGTATTTATCTGTCTCTTGTGTCCCAAGGAACTAAAGAGGGAACTTGAGCTTTAAAAATTGAGCACCTGTTTTTTAAAAATCTCCTGTTTTGTGTGTCATTCATTCCAAGATGCTGAAGACCAATTTTCCCTTAATAAGGTCTCAGGAACCTGGAGAACCTGGACAGGACAGATGAAGTGGAATTGCTTCATTTCTAATAAACCAGGCACAGTGCAAAGTGCTCTGAGAGTACTTATTCATTGTTCACATTCAGCACTTATTTATTGTTCATAATTCACCTCCTTCTGACAGAGAAGGGCATGATAGAGCTAATTTAATATTTCCATGGTCAGATTCCATTCATATTTGAGTGAAATATCAGTAAATAAAACTGAAGCACCATTTATTAGGCTTCTGAAATTGTCACAGGTTAGGTTATCAAACATCGTGAGCTGACAGCATGAAAATTAACTCACTATCCTGCTCACCAGACAATGCCCAAAGAATCACTCAATCTGGGTGACCAATGCGTTTGGGAAGCCCTGAGTTCTTCCAAAAATATGGCCCAAATAAAAGCTCCAGCTGAGATAAATGAGAAGTGTGTCAATACGGCAATTTATACAGAATTGTTTAATGGAGCTGAGCAAAGCTGTTTAGTTGGGGTGGAGAGGGAAGAAGGCACATTTGGTGTACAGGAATCGTGGAATGGATTTGTGCCAGATTGCTCCAGGCCACAAAAAATTAAATCCTTCTCATCCCCCAAAGGAAAATGTTTCATCTCAGGACTTATCAACTGAAGCAGAGTTGGGTTTTTCTCCCCCCAGACACTTATCTATTTCAATCAGGATCTAATGACTGGCCATTGCCAAGTCCTGGTTCTTCTGGGAGAAGCCTGGAGATACCACGAACATTGGCTTGGATTGGTGTTTTCAAGTCCTGCAGCCCTGCCTTTCAGCAAGTTCACTTGGATATTTTGAGATCCAGAAACTGGAAAGATCTAAATAAGGATGTTACAGAAAGGTTAGGAAAAATAAAGACTCCTTCAGCCACTGCTAGATTCAAGGTAGCTCTGAACTAATGCTGAGTTTCAGAAATACCGGAAGAAATATTTCCTTCTCTTTTCCCCATAAATTTTGTCAGCTTACTGCAAGGTAAGAAAAGGAAAATATGGAAATTGCATAAAAGAAAGCTTGATCTCACAATATTTGCAGCTGCCTTTGGCAGCCTAAAGAATACTGTGTAGGTTGCTGAACTACTAGTTGTACATCCAGCCTGACCCTTTGAAGTGCACACATCTTAAGTTCAAAGTGAGTCAGAGTTTAATAAAGTGATTTACTTAAATTGCCCATTGAATTCTCAAGGGCCAAACGCCCCATTTAATTTGAAGGCCACCAATGAGCAGCAATATACTGAAAGTCTGGAAGAGACCAGAAATCTACTAAGGCTGAAAGCAAGGACTTACACAACTCAAGAAGGACTACATCAACATTTCCTACTTGTAACTCATTGCAAAATAAAAAGAATTTTGCAGATAAGGCAATTAATGTAAAGAAATGTAAGAAAGATAGAAAAGATCCGAACTAGTCAACTGGGTGTTTTAGCTAAACTTATGCTTCTGGGCTATGATTTATTCTACTGGATGTGCCACTTGTTGGACTGTCATAGTCCACCCACAATCAGTGCTGTTTGCCAAATCAAGTCATGCAAAGACCAAGCAGGGAAGGATCACTCACTGTAATACAGTACATCTATCAAAAGGGCTATTTTCATGGACTTGGTCTCTAATCAAGCAGCAAATCATTCTCCAGTTTTACTATCAAGGACCATTACTTTTAGAAAGTGCTTAATCTGAAAAAAAATGCATCTATTTGAAACTACAGGGCATCTGGTAAGATATACTGAAGACAGAGGAAATGACATATGCGCCACACAATTTACCCTCCCGGCAGCATTTTATGAACAGCTTATTTGTGGAGAGAGAGGTAAGTTGACAGCAAGACAGGAGTTTTAGCTTTCTATTTGTCTCATTTGTTGAGTTATTGCAAAGGTCACTCCTGTGCTTCAATTACCTGAGTGCCACTTTTGATGGGGGAATTCTCAGATTATATCCAAGGTGCATCAAATATTTGCAAAAGGCTTCAGGGTATATGTGCCTTTTTAATTTAAGTGCCCAGATAAAATTACTATTACGTCTGCATGTTAAAGCATTTCCCCATCAAAGTCAGGTTAAAAGTCTGTAAAGCATCAGTGTTGCCCCATTCAAAGACAACTGTTCTCCTGCAGGTAAAACGTCCCCACCAGCACATGCTGGGCCACCTGAATGTGCTGCCTGGGCCTTTTACTGCAGCCCTGTGGCCTGTCAAACATCACTTGGGAAATTCCAGGGGATGTACAACACAGAGGAACAAGCAGCAATACCAAGGCTAACTCCCAAAACAAGTTTGTAATTTCTTTCATGTAACACAGACTTACTTAAATTGCCCACTGAACGAATAACTAATAACTGAAACAAATCCATTGTGAAGAGAGTGGGATACAGGAGCCTCTATCAGCTTTCAGAGACCATCAGTGATGGTGGCACAGGGCCCGAACCATCTGAAGAATTACTGTTCTTGTCTTCTGCGAGTTTTGCTCTCAAGGTCAGATTTTCTCAGTGGTCAAAACAGGCCAAGGTGCTCCCACCCCTGCACCACTGGTCAACTCCTGATGCCTTCTGTAATAAGCAAAGAAGGATGACTAGACATAACAGGCCTGCTAAAACTTCATGCTGGGACTGATGAATTCTGCTTGAAGTCATTCACCATAATACTTTTCTCCAGTAGTGATCCCACTGAAATTAATGGGGGACAACTATTTTTTGAGCAAGGGAAAAATGAGATAAAAAAAGCACTAAATAGATGTAAGCAACATAGTGCCTTCTTGTACAGATCTTCTCTTCCTTATCTCTGCAGATTTCTTCCAGATTTTTAGGGGAAATATTTTATTAAAAATTGTTCTTAACTGTTTTCACAAAGGAAAAAATTTAGTTGCTGCTTAATGAATCCCACTAGTAGACATGTTTTGTTATCCATAATTCACAGACCATACAGAATTACTTCGTAATGGACATTCAAAATGTGATCTAGATAATGAAACACATTAGATCAATGTGTCTTAGTGCATCCCCTCTGCTGCCACACACTCACTCTGCCTGTGTTTCTGCTGTTTCCTGACAGCACAAGGAAATGCCTCTACTTAGTCACCATCAGGTGAGCACATACGTCCAGAAATGCCCAGAGGAAATCAGGTTTTGGATCTAGCTCTAAGTACAGATAAACAACAGAACATATTTTTTTCTTTTTCACATATTTGTTTCAATTACAGCTTATTCAATCCTCTGCAGCCACAGAGAGGGCTCAAGCAATCATCAGTGCAGCTCCGGAGGTAATTCAGGATACTGTCTGGAATAGTTGTCCTTTTTAATCATCTGCCACACATTGCTCTTTTAGGATGTTGTCACTCAAAGACTGAAGAACAAAAAGGAACATTAAAGTGAAATGGTGTCTGTTTGAATGTGGCAATTCCCTGCATAAAAATGAGTCCCATTAACAAGAAAGCCCAACCTATCTCCAGGCAATATTTCAAATCCTTGTCTGCCTGTAACCTCAGAGGAATTTAATTCCTTTATATTATTCAAATTATACACTAGAGGAAGAAATTATGAGGTACTGGTCATTTAAAATGCTTTCTTTAAAATATATAATTAAAAGAGCTAGCAACCCTACTAACAGCAATTTCATCATGGCAGTCTAAAAAAAATCTGAAATTATGGCATTTCCAAACTGTCATTTTCTCCTACAGCTTTTAGTCAGTAAACCAAGATTTAAACAATTTCCCTAGCAGTCTCATTCACTAATACCTGAGAATGTAAAAACAGTAAGTGAAATGGTAGTGGACCAAAATAGGCAAAAAGGAGTCCTAAAAGAAGATATACACTGATCATACACTCCTTAGTTCAAAATTTAAACCGTGTTCAATGTTTTCCCTCTTCCTAAAGTAGTTCACTCCACAGTTACTATCTGGTTTGGAAAGTCCTGGGGGACTGAATATTTGGGCCAGACTTTTATCTCAGTTGCCTGATTGTAAATCTAAAGAAGCTTGCTGATCTCAAAGGTATTATTCCTGTTTATGGGTTAAGAGAAGTTCTGCCAGAGTAGTGCACATTTAAAAGAACAACAACACCCTTCCTAAATTCAGCAGTTGTTCAAACAAGCGAGCTGGAAATTAACTGCGTTGTTAGAACTATCAAAAAAAGGGTAGGACCAGATTTGATAACATCCTACTGAAGACAAGCTGCAAGAATTGGGGTTGTTCTATTCAGAGAAAAAAGGCTCTATAGACACCCTACAACATCTTCCAGTGCCTACAAGGGGCCTACAGGAAATCTGGAGAGGAACTTCTCACAAGGGCACGGTAGTGACAGGACAAGGGGGTGATGGCTTTAAACTAAAACAGGATCGGTTTTGAATAGATATTAAGAAGAAATTCTTTACTGTGAAGGTGGTGAGGTACTGGAACAGGTTGTCCAGAGATGCTGTGGATACCCCAACCCTCTCAGTGTTCAAGGCCAGGATGAATGAGGCTCTGAGGAACCTGGTCTGGTGGAAGTGTCCCTGCCCATGGCAGGGGAGTTGGAATTAGATGGTCTTTAAAGTCCCTTCCAACTCAAACCATTGTGTGATTCAGTTATTCTATGCCTAATAACTACATATTTTCTGCACCACTACATTAAATTCTTTTTCCTCTGTAGGAAGTTCCTATTTCTAAGGTCTTGTGCAAATCACCTCTGAAATCCAGGGCATGTTCAGCAATGTATTAACCATGCGCAATTATAAAACTTGAATGACAATAATGCTAACATTTAAATATTTCTTTCTTCTCAGAACAGCAGGGAAAAATGTGTCCTGAAATGGTATATAATAACTATGCAAGAACTTGGTTTAAAAGTATTTTAAAAGGAAGAAAACCCACCACAATCAAGGAGGCTTTTTTGGCTTGCCTATATATATGTGTGCATAAAAAATACATTCCTTTTTGACAGTGAGGCTGTGGAGAAATTCCAGCAAGCACATGTACCATTTTAGGTTCAAATACACAGTTTGTAATTTTATTTGTGGCATACTTAAGCAAAAGGCCATGTTCAGGGGGGAAATTGGGCATCACTTCCAGAATGAAAAGAGACGGAGGGTTATATCGCTCCAGAGGAGAACATGCATTTGAAAATCAGATGACCCAAGTTCACATCTCCCCTGCCTCTGGATAGCTGTGAGCACACAGGAGGTGGATGCTATTTATTTATTTGCTTATGTACTGGAACGGTTCTGCTTCTCTATAAAGCACATGCTCACTGGAGCAGGAATCCACACTGCTCCCTTCCCAGCTCTACCAGGATGAGAGGCAGGACGAAGACTTTTTCTGTTCTGGTGAGTATATTTAGTACTTCATAACAGAACACCATCAGGACTAATGGCTGAGAGCAACTATGCTGATGCTTACAGCATAGTCCTAGTGGGGGTGTGAACTTGCCTTGAATTGAGCAGATGTAGATGTCTTCCTGCTCCTGCTGTCATGGGCTTCTCTGCTGGCTTGGCAAACAGTGCTTAAGTCCTGTAAAGCACCCACTCTCAGGAAGAAAAATCCAAACATGAACTATTGCCAATATTTACCCAACCCAACGGGGGTTTTTTCCCCAGTTTTTAGCCTGGTTTTCTAAGATTATGTGATGCTACAAATTGCCTGCTTCTCCAGCTGCCCTAGGGACTTGGAGCCTGCTGGGCACTTTCAGCCACACCTGA
This sequence comes from Platysteira castanea, assembly GCA_013397175.1. NCBI lineage: Eukaryota > Metazoa > Chordata > Aves > Passeriformes > Platysteira > Platysteira castanea. Next base: position 135,353 of record VYXC01003756.1, on the reverse strand, counting down.
GGCAGCAGAAGAGTTCCAAGGTAACATGATGGCCATGCAGAGGAGATGGTGGTGAATTCACACCAGCCAGGAGAGCTGGAAAGTGGAAGGAAAAGTCTTTCTGAGCTCTTGCATACTGGAAAAGCTTCAGTTGAACCATGTATTTCTAAACAACAGAGCAACCTCATGGGACAACAGCTTTGGCTGGGGAGCCTACGAAGGGATGCACACACACAGCAGCTGCAGCTTAATTTGGTTAAAAGTCAATCAACTAAGAGACAGGCATCCACTGGAAAGCAGGCATGGTTAGTTTGGCTGCTCATGGAGCTATTTGCTTATTAGCTGAGACAGCACCTCTCTCCATGATACACTGAGGGAAAAATTAATCCAACTTGAAAAAGAATATGGGGGCACCTAGGGTTAGTAGGAAAGCATAACCTGAGAAGCAAATATAATGAGGAAATGACTACAAATTTAGTCTGTCTTTTCCACAATTAAAACTGAAATGAAACAATAGTGGAAGAGTTGACTTCACAAGCCAAAAATTGAACTCATCTAGTTCACTGTGCCAGAAAAAGAATAAATATAAGGCATCTGCACCTTTGTTTTTGATGCAAAAATGTATTTTGTCTGTTCTGCAGGATTCTAAATACCATCTGATTTCTGAAAAAACCCACTATTTAAAGCTGTATTTAATGTCTCAGTGTTTAAGTTATGGGGTTTTATCTGCCAATGCTCTATAATAGGATGTTAAGGGCCTCTTTAAGAATTCTTAAAAATAAAAATAAAGCATTTTCTGTCCTGCTTCTAATACTGATGCACAGGCAATTGCAGGAGTTATGTGAAGTGAACTGAATTTTAGTTGCTCACTTTAAAGATGTTAGTATGTTAATTTATATTGAAAACACCTTTTTTTACCCAAGGGAAATCTATACTACAGCAGCTCATTTTCTCTAACCTTTCTCTGTTTTAAGGTTCACAGACAGACCATGCTTCTATTTATGTTTGTTAATGAAGTTAACTTCAGTCCTTTATGTTTTCAAACTTCTTAGCAGAAGCAAAGACCTCTAAAAATTTGCAAAGAATAGGGATCTGATCCTCTCAGATTAAAAATTGATAGGGCACTCTCTGCACAAATATGCAAGCAGGACGGTATTTTAAGAAGGTAAAATCTACCCCCAAAATCAATGGGGAGATAACGTGAAACATTAGATAAAAAAATTAGCACAACTGTGAGAAACATGGGAGATCTGTTCCCAGAAATGAATCACAACTTTATTAAAGTCTAAAAGCATCAACAAACGTTATGAGGGAACTTAAATATCCACAGCAATACTTTCTGTGTAGGTAATACAATGTTCCCTGATAACTGTGTTACTCAGTACAACCATAAACAAGCCTCTTTCTTCCCCCAGCTTTGTTCTCCAAGAGTGCAGCGAAAGCTCACGATAAAACAATGTTGTTTTCCCTGGAGCACACTGAATGCTTAGCACTCTCTACTCCTCCGACGCGCCAAAGTTTCTAATTTAGAAATTACAGAGGTTTAGCCTGAGAAACTCAGCTATTCAGTTATACATTGCTGAGGGAAATCTCCTTTCCTCTTGGCAAAATATGACTTGTATATATCCACGCACGCAGCGCAATCTGAATTTCTCACATTTCAGGAATTTGAAATCATCAAGACCAAGCTGCACTTTGGGTTGTGACAGAAAAGCTCATGCACGAGTTCACATCTAGCTGAGACATTAGTTCAGTTTTCACATTACTAAGCTTAAAAACCCTGAAAGTGGGAGAAAAAAAAAAGAAAAAAAANGAAAAAAAAAAAAAAGAAAAAAAAGCCTTTTTTATTCCTAGCACTGCAAACCACAGCTGATCAAGCTGGAATGACTCTGAGGGAAGGTCCCGCATTCCTCTCACAGTTATGAATGGATAAGTCTCAAGTACTGCCTTGGGCTCTACTTGGATGGAGCACCAAAAGGGTAAATGTTTATTTAAGTCTATGTCAAACACTTTGAATTTTTTCAGTATACAAAGCTGAGCTAGAATGTCATGAGTCAGTGAATACTGGGACATTATGGTATTTCCTCCTCTGCCGTAAAGGTATTTCATCTTAGAAACATGGTTTTGGTTCTGATTAAATTTGGGCACAAATTCAGGCCAGTGCTTTATTTATGAATACGGATATTTCCATTCTCTGAAATTAATTTCTAGACCTTTAAAAAAACACCTTTCACTAGATCAGGTTGCTCAGGATTCCATCCAGCCTGGTCTTGAATACTTCCAGGGATGGAGTATCCACAGCTTCTCTGGGCACCCTGTTCCTCACAGCAAACAATTTCTTCCTAATATCTAATCTAAACGTGCTCTCTTTCAGTTTAAAGCCATTACCCCCTTGTCCTGTCACTACATGCCCTTGTAAAAAGTTCCTCTCAAGCTTTCCTGTGGGCTCCCTTCAGGTACAGGAAGGTGCTTATAAGGTCTCCCTGGAGCCTTTTCCAGTCTGAACACCCTCAACTCTCTCAGCCTGTCCTGACAGGAGAGGTGTTCCATCCTTCTGATCACCTTCATGGCCCTCCTCTGGACTCACTTCAACAGGTCCATGTCCACATCCTTCTTATGGCAAGGCTCTCAGAGCTGGATGCAGCACTCCAGGTGTGGTCTTGTGAGAGTGGAGTAGAGGGCGAGAATCACCCCCCTCAGCCTGCTGGTCATGCTGTGTCTCACTGCTGTGGCCAGGCACAGTCCCCTTCCTCCTCATCTGCTCTACCTCTTCTTTAACCCTTGCTGCCTCTGTACCCATCTTAGTACTGAGCTGGGAGCTTGAATCCCAGTGGAAAACTACTGGCTTTGCTTTGGGTGAGTGCCCCAGATGAGCGCACTGGCTCAGCTGTGTCATGTAACCACAACCCAGAAGTGAGTGGCAAAGCCAGTCTGGTGTCAGCACAGCAAAAGGTCCAGCTGGAGGAGAGTGGCACTCTTTGGTGATATCCCTCCCTGCTGACAGTGCTGCAAAGTCCTGTGTCCTTCCTAGGAGCAGGTGAAGACAGCTCCTGAGCACCAGGAGGTTCAGGAGAAAGGTGATGGACAGAAAGAGGAACACCAAGTTTACTGTCTTCCTCCCACGGGGAAATCTGCCAGCCTGGACAACATGACCAAGCAGAGAGCCATATGATAGAGGGCAAGGAATGAACATTCAGTGTGAGTAAGACCTCCAGCAGAGGTAAATAAAGGTTTGTCAGTCAACTAAAACACCAAATAAAATCCCAGGCACCTGTTCAAAAACCCCTGAAGGGTGACCAGAGGCAAATGACCATAAAAAAAGATAAGGCTAGGACAAGCCTGGACATCATAACTTTCTATTCATCCTTCCCACTGGGTCCCTTTTGTTTATCACATAGGACAGAGGCTGATTGTGTCCACTCTCCAAAGCCCTCAGAAGCTACACTGACTCAGTGAGAAGCAGGGCTGGTAGTGCTGAGCTCCCAGTGTGTTTGCAGTGATGACAACAAAACACTCCAGCAGAAATTAGCACTGAGGGTGGGGGGTAGGGGGAGAGACAATGATTGTTTCTAAGAGGTTCTTTTCTCAATCTATAAAGACAAGATGAGAGCAGTGCCATCTGCGTTGGCTCGGAGTGCACTTGCTGAATATGGCCTCTCGATATTAAATGGACTCAGTATTTTTAGTTTTCACATTTCCACTTTTTACGATGGTTCAGAGAATCCCCCACAGCCTTACAAAAGTTATTTTGCTACAATGCAATTTAACAGCAATTCAGTGATCTTTCCATGAGCCAGGATGACATTGACACAAACAATAACACTGCCATTTGCCAGTCAGAATAATTTTCTTCATGCCCTTGGTAAGTCCATGGCAAGTTTGTCAGTGTATCCAAAGACAAAGTTTAGAGGCAAAAATGCCATATCCCAAGCTTTGCATGCAGAAGTGCCAGTCACTTTTACAGTGCCACCATCTGTTTTGCCATGTACAGGCATTACAGCTTCCAGAAGCCCAGTAAAGCACTAAGCCATTAAACTTCCTTAGAGCTTTGGACCACCTGCTTCTTCATCCCAAACATTTCCCTGCCTATCTAGCTTCGATATCGTTTACCCTAGCTAAGGATCAGAAGAAAAAAAAGGCCTCCTGAGTAAGGATTGTGCACCTTCCAGCACATACTGGTTCAATGGTACAGTTACAACAGCCTAAAAAATTATCTTGGGCAAACTGTGTTTAAATTCCACATTTTCACAACTACACATAAGGGTAATGTGACACGTGATGCTTCCAGGAATGCATGCAAAGGCTCAAAACAGCATTATAATGAATTCCCAGGGAATTTATCAACAAAGACTTTTTCCCTTATTCATTCCTTTAGCAATGGTCTATCTTAAAGGATAGCATAAGAATGTGTAGAGCCCATGGTGTCTAGAGAGAAACCAGATCTTTGTTTGTATACTTTCTAATACAATTTAGATCCCTAGAGATAAATATCTTATGGATTATCCCTTTTTATGCCTGAGTTCATTGCACTTTCCCACTGAGAAAATATTCTGTCAATCAACGTGGGTCCTGCTTTCTCTTTGTCGTACGCCAGTTTTCTTCCACAGTGCCAAATCCAGAACTGACAGCTTACAGCAGGCAGAACAGATGGAAACACAACTGCCCTGAGCTATGGAAATGCTGTAAACTACTTCTAACAAACACCAAAAAAATTATGAATGGTTTATGCGGAGCCACATTTAAAAGGTGAAGCAGTCACCACAGCATCTTCTAGCCATACCATCTATGCTTGCAGTTAAGAGGGCACCTTCAGGGGCAGCTCAGTTTAACTTATATTTAAATGTAACAGAAGAGCCGGTTATCGGCACCCTGCCGCACAGGTGCCCAGAACTGCCACGCACAAAAAAACTTGCAAGATCTTGGGACTCTGTGTACATCAGTCATGGAGCCTCCCTGCTGGCCTGCAGCACCAGCACCACTACGGCCCTGCCCCACTTTCCTGCTTACAGAAGAGCTTGGACTTTTTTGAGTCCCTTGCTAAATTTTCGTAACACCTTGGCTGGAGGAGTTAGACAATGCCTATCTCAAGAATAAGCCAGTTTTACTTCAGCAGACATCAGCCTTGAAACAGCTGACCCAAATGTTGACTCTGTGCATGCACTGGTTTCATTTTCAAGCTTTGAATGTTGTATATGTAAGTTGGTATGACATGCATTGTTATTTCCAGTACTTGTTTTTTAATGTCATCTTAGGCTCCTGAAACCACAGAGTTTCCCCACTTACAAACTGTGTAAATGTCAGATTTATATTTGAAGAAACTGAAAATAAGAATCATTTGCTACCAACCCACAAATCAAACAGCTGGGAAGAGGAAAACAGAGAAATAAAAAACATATGAAGTATATTCCTGAGAACAAAAAACAGGCAAGCAGCGGTATAACTAAGATGATAGCAAGAAAAGATCTCACTACTCTTTGGGAAGTAAGATTTTCAGTGTACCACCTGAAGAAACTCATATAAATACTGTCTGTGTAAATCACACTAGAGAAAATGGTGCCTCTGTCTGGGCAGTCAGTGCATTAAGAAATAGATAGGACTTTATGGTAAAATTTGAAAGCTTCTCCAAATTTCTCATCAGTATGGCATAGAAGTAATTAAAACTGGTGAGAGTTCTTATATGCTTATTGGCTTCTAGCTTCCCAATACCTTTTTGTTTTATATGCTAGGCCATTTCTTTTTCTTGTGCTAGAGATACATCAAACCCTTTAAAAAAGAAAGGGTAAGAAAGGCAATTCAATCCCCCAGATAAGTCACTTAACACATGCTTTGCTTAATTGATTGGAAAACCCTTGTAATTTGTCGACTTAGACAATATAACTTCTCTAATGTCTGCACTGTTTATTATAGAGTGAGACAGAAGAAGGGATAGGACCCACTGGAGAACACACTACCTTTGGGGCAGTGCTGGCTGCAGAAGCTCACTCTGCTGTCCCACAGCCTCATTCTGCTGACCCACAACCACCACTGCCCCCCAGCACTGCCAATTACTGCTCCTCCAGGTTGTGCAGTGCTGCCAAGCTGCAATGATCACCCAAGAGATCCAACCTGAAAACAGACATCTCAAAGTACCCCATAGAAATGGCAGCCACAGAGGATTGCAGCCATCCTTTTGCACACCAGCTCCCTCCTGGGGATGGTTCCCCAGGCTGAGCAGAGGACCAGGCTTGGGAGGCTGGTGTCAGCTGGGCAGACTTGGTACACCTGGCCAGGTTCATGCCTGCCAAAAGCCCCATCTACGTCTGTGCTGCTGCCAAAGGAGATGGTCCCCACCTTCTGGATAGACCCTCTTTCTTTTCTCCAGCCTTGTCTCTCTCATACACACACACGCACACCACACATACACATGCACAGAGAATATTCTGAGTTGGAAGGGACCCACAAGGATTATCAAGTCCAGCTCTTAAGTTAAAGTCCTGTGTGGGGACACAAGTGCAATCAGTCCGTTCCAGGATTTAGGTGGACTGAAAACATAACCCTTTTTCTCCTTTCAGTTTTGTTTTGTTGCCGTGATTAACCTGATTATCACAGGGATGTCTGAGTGCAAATGCCTCACAGGGATGTGATAACCCAGTTATCAGGTGCTTATTCTTATCCTAAGAATAAGTAACATGAGCAAATAAATGCAAAGCATTATTCACTACTGCAAACAAGAAACTGTTTCCTCTAGACACATCAGAACAGGAAAAGTGTTTCCATCTGCAGATGTGTTAGCTAACTTGTTTTAACTAATGTGATTTTAAGCCTGACTTAACATTAAATGTGCACAAGCCACAAGTTTCCCCAGTGGTCTAGCCACAGCCAACCTACATGTTTTTAAAGCAAGCTTGCCCTCACTAGTATCCTACACTCGCAGAGTTTTCCTGATTGACACATTTAAATTTAACTGATGGCTTGAGGATACAAACCCAGTGATCATGTTAGGAGGATGAGCGCAGGATTCACTTATGTGCAGCCGACCTCAGACCCAGGTTTTCTGGTGGGCTCAGGCTGCAGAGCTGCAGAGCATAGCTGCTGCAGACATCATCGCACCGCAGGGGAAGAACACCCTGCAGTCTCAACAGAGGCTAAATGCAATACATTTAGCTCAAATGCCATCTTCCAAATGGTGCAGAAATCCAACATGGACCTAATCCTGTGTGCCCACAGAATGGTCTCTAGTGGTAGGTTCCCAAATATTTTGTGGATCCTACACCATATGTCTCACAGAGACATATTAGAGACGTATGCAGAGGCGTAATTATATGGGGACCATGTTAGAATTTTTCAAAAGTCTGGAACTAGATGTGAGAAACTGGGGAAAATGTGTGCCTCTTTCCTGTTCCTCAGTCTTTCAGTGTGTTCTGTCTTCCTGCTTTGACCCCCTCATGCAGTATCACTTCTAGAGGGGAGCCGAATAACTGGAAGTTGTGTTCACATCCACTGCATTGAGTCTGGCCTCCTAAATTTCTTCAGGAGTTCAAGCTGCCACAGCACTCTGCCACAGTCATCACTTAGAGGCAGATCTCTCCACAACTCCTCTTGCAAACCTTTCTTTTTTTCCCCAAGAGGAATAAAGACCTCATTTCAAAATGTCAGCTGCTGAGCAAAGTCAAGATTTTATCTTATTTTTGACATATATTATTTTGTAAGCAAGGTAAAAATTGGTGAGTTTTTCCCTTACCATGTTACCCTTCAGAACCTATTTCTTCAGCCACTGCAGTTCCTCCAACCCTCTGGGGCATCCTAATGTACCCACTGACATTTGGGCAGATCTTGCCTTTGGCTTTGAAGGCCAAGATTTGAGCACTGGGGCTAAGCCTTGGACACTTTTGCTGTACCAGCCCCTCTGAGTGACACCCCAAAACTTCTTGTCAGGCTACCACCTGGGAATTGATATTCTGGGGTCAGTTAGTGAGGCATCTCCAAAACCAGGGAAGCAGGGGACATCTGCCACAGGGCTGAGACCTCAAGTTGCTGCATTTCTTACACTGTTGCAGCAGTTGCACTGTTGCATGCCTCTGGTAGTATGAAAAAAAGGTAAGAAAGGCTAAAACTCAGGGTTCTGCACTCTGGTAGGCAGCTGCACACAGGGAATACGCATCAGGAAATACATCCCTATGTAGGAGACCTCAGCCCTGTTTCCCCACTGCCAGCAGGAAATCCATACCTAATTTCAGCAGAAGTGAGGCCTGAGTCTGTTACCTCAGGCAGGCTGCAGACACAAAGGTCTGTCGCCTAAGAGTAAGGAGACACGCCTTTCGACCTCCAGAATTTAAACGAGTTTGTCTTTTTCACAACAGACAAATGTTGCCTGACAAACCTAGTAATGAAACTTTTATAAATTCTAACATGTTCTTCTGTAAAGCACAGCTCTGAGAGGCTGCAGAGAAAGGCTAAATGAGCTCCAGTCCCCATTCAGGCTGCATGATAACATTCTCTGTGAATAAAACATGTCTTTATCATCCTTCTCCTCCATTAAAATGAAACCCACTACCCCAGCTGATCATAGCTTTACATTTCTAAGGGGAAAAGGAAAAGGAAAAGAAAAAGCAAGCCACCAAAATGAAACTTTGAAGACTATCAGCTGCATGTGCTTTAATTCCAAAGAAAGCATTTGCATGCCTGTCTTCCAGACATGCGATATGGAACCCAAAGACTGTTTAATACACCTACTAACTGTTTATTTTAGCCACCCTCGCATAATATTCAATTTGCACCCGACAGCAAGGTGTGAGATGGGAAATTTGCATCCACATTTGAGAGATCTTATCAGTCCACAGGAGGACCAAGAGGCATGCCAAATCCAGAACGCTTTGCTCCATGTATCTGCTTTCCATACTTTGCCATCTCTCCCCCCCAACTCAGACCTTATCCATCAGTGGAGAGGAGTTACTTGTATGCCTTGCTTTTTTCTCCCTCCACGTATGGGATGAGTGAATTCTGACTGCGTTTTGATGCCACTTGTAAAGTCCAAGAACACTATGCATTGAGACTTGTAGCTGCTTTCTATATTGTGCCCATTTTTAACAGCGTAAAGCCAGAATTCCCAGAGTATTAAAGCAGCCTGAAGTGAAAACAAAAAGACCAAAGCCATGGCTGAAATGCAATCTATCAGAAACCACAGACGCACGTGCTTTGTACTGAGGTTTACTCCTCATTACACAGAATGATGTGACAGACACATACAAAGGGACTCATTCAAACTGTCCCCAAAAACAAGTAGGATTACACTTACGAAGAATATGTTAGATTCGGCACAGACACTCTTCTTGTGTAATCATTTTAGCAAAGAGAAAAGGTGCTCCAATACTATCTTGCACTCTCTATAAATTCTATTTCTTTAATTGTATTAAGTATTAAATCTGCCCTCCAACCATAACTTAAAGTTTCCACACAATTAAGTACTCCATCTATGCTATGAACAAATAATCTTTTCTCTTTCTGTATATGACTACACATGTACAAACAAAACCAGCATGGATTATGTTAACAGTGCCTCTTCTCTCCTTCCTGAAAATATTCTTTGCTATTTATAAATTTTGTTTGTGTTCTCCCAAACATTTTCTGAAAATGCTTCACAAAAAAAGTTGAAGCCTATCAGCAAAAAGAAACGTGAGAAGGATCCCCAAGCAAAAATCAACAGCAACAAGGGAGTACTGCATCACTCTTCCTATCACTTGGAGTCCCTTTCATGTTTTCTGTGACATTGAACACAATGCCATCCCTCTGAACTGGAGCCCTAAGAGAGTTCAAAGGTTAGGACATCCCATTTAACTCCCACACAAAGGCTTCAACATAAAACCCTACCCTGATTATTTATAGCATAAATCAAGACACTGTCCCAAAAGAGTTAGGCACCCAAGCCCGCCTCAGCCAGCCTTTTCAATAGATTGTTGTTTTGCCTTATGCCAGGTTTATATTTGCTGCAGTAATCATGCAAATTGATGGCAAGTCATGCATATATATTTGCAGTTTATGTGCTCAGTGTTAACCCAGCCCCTTTGGTGAAACTGTGGTGGAAGAACTCTAGCAAAGCAGGGCCAAATCAAAGGACATACATACTGAAACTGGAGAAAAAGCTGTAAAGAAATACTCTCAGAAGCAGATTTTAAAAATCCTCAGTTATCAGTAAGTGGATTAGGTTTTATGCCACATGTCCCATCATTTCAACTATTTATGTCACCCATTTTTGTAATTTAAGTCTTTTACAATGAGTTAAGATATCTTACTCTACATTTAACAGCGAATCTATATTTTTATGAAGAAAGATACATATTTGTCATTTTTATTAGTGTCTGTAACAGACCCTATTCAGGTTTTAAAGTATCTGAGAGAAGAACCTGATGTTGTTAAAGGGCTGGATGGACAACATGATGCAATGCTTAAGCTGTGCATAGTTTTTAACTGTAAGCTATTTATTGAAATAAAATGAAAACTCATCATCACATAAATATTTCATGAATTCGTATCAAATTTGCTCAATTGTTAGCTTCAGACAAAAGAAATCAGTGAAAAATGGAAAGGCTTCCTTTTGACATTTTGAAAATGAAAGGTTTTGATTTTCTCATTTGAAGTTACTTCTATATACGAATTTTCCTTATTTCATAGAATATTTGAATTTGTTTGAAACCAAAATAAAATCTTTCATTCCATGTCAAACAAAATGTTTCACTCAACCCAAAGCATTTCAGAGTCTGTGGGGTACAGTGGTTATTAGCTCTCAATTCACTGAAAATTTCATCTAATTCACTCTCACTCTGACATTAAACCACCTTTTTTGCCTCAGAGGAACTGTGAAACAGAAATGCCTGTTGTTCTCCATCCTCTGCTCAATGGGCATTTTTCATATTCTGCATCCGATATTCTACAAAATGCTTTTAATATAAGGAAGGCATACTCAGTACTTCAAATACTTTTTTACTGGTAAGTAAAAAGCCCAGTGTAATAGCAACAGAGATACCCAGAAGTTGATTAATTACATTTTCTTCCAGTTTTGAAAAGCTTGCTTAGAAACCCCTACTCCAAGGCCCAGGAACTCAGCCTTTACGTGTTAATTAATGAATGACAGTGGGATTCAACGAGCCTTTAAAATCACCCAACTCCACAGTTGTAGCAGCTGTGGTTTCATCACACAAGGTGACTTTTCAGCATAATGCAGATTCTGAAGACCAGACGTATCTCATCTACCCCGAAAAGTAGGCATCTGGCTTTTCTGGCAGTGTAGGGGCTTCCACTGAAGGCAGTGGAGAGAAACAGGCAGTTCAATTAAGCATTTCATTGTACGCTGGGAGAGGTGTCTCAAACAAGGAGGAGGATGTACCTCTGGAAGTTCTACCACTAGCAAGTGACTATTGGGAGTGTTTGATGACTGCATTTCAGGGTAGATGTCTAGCTTTAAAATGAGTCTGGCCCTGCCAGCCAGTACAGACCAAAAACTCTCATAGCCCTTAACTGGGAAACACTGGCCACACGTGCAGAGTACTTTGCCAGCTCTGTGCATCATCCCCAAGTCCCCACGGGGAAGCAGCTCCTATTTCATGGCCAAGTCAGCATCACCATGGAAATGCTGATTTGTTGTAGCTCCTCACCTATGTCTCCACCATGAACAGCAGAAGAACTCAGACAATGAAAATTGCATTTATTTTTGTGTATCTGAGTCCAAATGCCTTGAACACAGTACCCGTTCCCAGCTGAAGCTCAGCACAAGGCGCAGTTATCAAGCTCTCTGTGCTTCACCTCCAGTTTTCCACCTGAGGAGCAGGGGTTCCTGCAGCTATTGTTTTTCTCGATCCCCTTTCACAGAGCATTTAAAGGCTGCACAATGAACTCTGCCAGTCCTTTTAAGAATTTGTCTGCCTTGCACCCTCCACATTCCCAGTTATGCTCCCGCTGAACCTTTCCTCCCTTCCCAAAACCTGAGCTAGAAATCTCAATAAACCTCCTCACCACCATCTTCATGAAAAAACAGAGCAGAAGCAGCAAGAGAGAGGATACTTGTGTTTGCCTGCAAGCACCCCTTTTCCAAGGGTGCTGGCCACTGCTGATGCCTATGGCGGCAAGCCTGCCTGCCTGCTGCCCTGCCCGCGTGGGCCAAAATGCAGCAAAACGTCTTGCACCTGCCTGACAGTCCTCATGGGTACCCATGCTTGTGCTTGGCAACCCACCTGAGTGTCTGCTGATGGTTAGCATCCCTTCCATTCCATCATCAAGTCAGGGGAACAGGAACACCACCAGGGCCATCTGGAACCAGGCAAGGAGAGGCCATATTCCCAGATACTGGCATGTTCTCCATTGTCGCCCCAAGGACAGTTTTCTCAAAAAATTGTTACTGCTGAGATTTTTTTTCCCTGTTGGCTTATCTTTAGACATTCCAATGATTTAAACCTTGGCACAAGGCAGAATAGTATCATCCAGCCTGACTGCAGTACACGTTAGTAAAAAAAAATGCATATATTACCTAGTGCTTTCTCACTGAGAGTGTGTCTAGGCACAATTCCATTTACTAAAAGAAATATAGAGAAAATTGTTTTTCTAGAGCCAAAGATGAGTAACAAACATGTTCTTCAGTAAATAAAAATCGTCCTAATATGTCACTTAGAGAAGATCTTAGTCTGTGGAAAACTCAAATAAAAAGACCATTACTGTGAAGTAAAATACATTTTGCTGTTTTTCACTTATTTTCAGTACTATTATTGTGGATTATTTGTGTCTAATTGTTATTTCTTCTTCTGTGTTTTTACTTTAACCTAGAGTACACTCAGAATTCTACATAGTATTGCATTAGATCCAGTGCTCTCCAAGGAAATTGTGCTGTCACCCAGCCACTACAACTTCTTTGTAAGCTGAAGGAAGAAAAATAACCAAAATGAAGGCACTGGGAAAGAGCTCATCTAAGTGCTATCTTCTACTAGTAAGCATATATTCTGCGTCATTTAAATGTGGTCTATTCTAGAAGTTTTTCATGATGTTTGAATTTCCTTTTAGGACAGTACACTAAAATGCAGGGGTTTATTTTACTGAACAGATGTACAGTTTGCTGAGAAAAGTCAAATCGTTCTATATTCTGCACCTTACATACATTATGAGTAGCGGGTCAAAGAGGATGAGCTGCAGAAATCAGAATGATCTCTTTTGGGACTAACTGTCAGGTAACAGAATTCCGATGATTATTACAGAAACGATTCTCCTTATTTATGTGTCTAAGTAAGAATCACATCTAAAATGTTAGTTCCTAATTTAGTCTGAATCCCTCTTCCATCCGCCAATGTTCTGGGTGATTTACCAGTTTTTAGATACACTTGCTTAGACAATTAATGCACTGGCAGAGCTTTAGTGCCTTTCTCAAGCTCTGTTAATTTTCCACATGTTTGTATCCAAGGCATAAAATCACCTTTTAGTGGAGTTCACAATATAATATGAAAAATGAAAGAAAAGAACCCAGAAGATTTATAATTTGTGTCTAACTGTAAATGCATGGGCATGAAATTAGCAGGAGCACAAGCAGAGTCATTCTGATTTGTGAATAATGGATAGGTAGTGCTTGTCTTATTTCAGATCACAGATATTATTAGCTCTATGTTCATTTTCTCTGCAGATGCTGTACATGCTGCAAAGGGATGGCATGTGCCTGTCCAGGCTCCTCAGTCACCCACAGCTGCCACGCTGACATTTCACAACTGCCCTCATTACTATCACCACATGAAGTGCAAATGAGAGAGCTCCACATGAAACTCTTATCAATTTCTGAGATCTTGAGACTCATCAAGACAATACCCATTTTGAAGGGAAATAAAATGTTTTTAAAATGCATAAAATGGAAACCCATATGGAGGGAAATTACTGAAATAACATGTCAATATGGGAAATAAGCTTCCAGACCACCCATTTGTACAATCTGAAAATTACTCATTCACTGGTAATATACACTCGATTGTGAAGACATAAAAGGTAGCAATCCTTTTCATAATTACTTTAGCAATACATATGTAAATGGCACTACAATTGAATCTTGCTCAGAAAATCCTTCTGTGTATTGGCAGAACATAGATTTATATGAGAAATGTCTACAAAAAGAAGAGTGCAAAATAACACAAAAGGAAGCCAAGTTAAGCGAAAAGCCCCAACAATTTAAGCTACGTGTAGTTATAATGTGAGGTTTAAGGTTAATGAGAGCTACCTGAAATAATCACTTTACTTTAATTGCCTCCTTTATATGTAATAAACAGTAGTTACAGATAAAGACTTATATAAATTAATTTTTAGAAGCTGTCACTGAATGACAGAGCTTCAGAACACATTGTAATTGCACACTAATACCTTCAAACAAGAAGACCAAAAAAACCCAAAACTGGAAGACTTTATAACAAATCTTACCATGATGGTGTTTTGACTCAAGAATTTACAAGTCAACTCGAGTTCCAAAGGCACAAGCCCTGTGAGGCAGGCATGCAATATGCAATGTCCTTCTGGAATAAGGCTCTGCTGGAAACAGACAGGTTCAGAAGAGATAGCCACAAGGTACTGGGGGCTGCAAAACCGTATCAGAGAGAAGGAGGAGCTGGAAAGCCTATGTTGGCCCTTCATGGTTTGCTGCAGGATATGAAAAGACCCAGCAAAAGAAAAGTTTTCGTCTCACAAAATAATTCTTTTAACATGGAATCCCCAGGAGGGTCATAAACTATAAACATTCCTAGCTGTTAATTTACCTTAGCTGTTAACAGGTTTTTATTTTTGTCCTGACATTATTTAATGTGAAACACCACAAAGGCAGCTGAGTTTTTTACGTCACCTTCACAACCAGGAGAAAGAATATCCCTCTGTACTCTGATATCAATAGCTCTGTGGTGAAGTACAGATGATTATGAGAAAGTTGAAGAGATCTATCACTGAAAATGGATTGTTGCCAGTAGTTTTCATCTCTGTTACCACTATTTCACCTCCCTAAGCGTTTTCAAAACTAGAGCATTGGTACGGATCAGGTTTTGCAGTATATTATATTCCCTGTTTAAACGGTTGTTTGTATGAAAACCAAATGGGAGAAAAGGAAGAAAAAAATTGAGAACTTCTGATAATGCTATCTCAGAGTTTTATGTCATCTTATTCTTCACGTAACTTCTCAGTGTAATCTGGTCCCTTAACTATTCTAACGCGGCCATGTGTACATCTCCCATACCTGGAGCAAAGCCCTTTTCCACCTCCACTCATATAACTCAGCCACGGTAAGGCTGTCAGAGGCTGTGCTTCTCCAGTCTGGTCCCCACTCACAGCATGTCCACTTCCCACTGCTCACGAAAGGTACAAAGGATGCATTCAAGAAGATACAAACACATTAAGCATGAGAACCGAGCATGGAGTCTGGAAGTCAGTCCTTTCCTAAATGTCTTGCAATCGAGTAATTATGACCTCCTACATCATCTAAAATATCATTAACATCCTAAAACTCTACCCAAATACAGAGATAAGTCCTCTGTTAGCTACCTTAATTTACATCATTTCTTTGAATTAGGAGGCACTCCTCATGAATGGGCCAGTTTAGCAAGTCATAGCAATTTCTTTGTAACTCTGCCCTAACCTAGAAGACACATCATGATGCCTTTTCTNAATGTTCCCCCTGCATGGGTCTATCTTAGATTATAGAATGTGTTCTGGAAAGGACTTTGGGTCTGGGGCATTCTGACCCCTTAACTACGAGGTTTCCAAGATGTTCAGTCTCTTGGCTTAACAGAACCTTGGGTCTAAGCTAGTTATCAAACTTAGGGAATTACAAATACATGGGCTAAAAGCACTTGGGATACATAAAAGCTGCATAAAAGTGTATATGAAGGGGGATATGAGAGGGGTATATGAAAAAGCAAAAATCATTATGGCATCAATTATATCCTTTCTTGTCATCACTGAGCTGGAAAGTACTTTACCATCATCACCTGCTTCATACACGTAACCTTGCTTTTTTGCAGAAAAAATACAGAACATTAATGATTATTGATGAACTCTCTTTTCTGCATCATTAACAATTTTGCCATCTACATCAAGTAACACCTTATATTGTTGCTAGGATATCTCTTTTTTCTAACATACTTAAATAATCTTTACTGTCCCCAGCTCTGCTAACCATTGATTTTTCCCTGATGTCTTTAGCTTCCTTCATCAATTTTCTACACTTCGTAACTTGTAACTTATATTGATTACCATCTCCTAAGCTTTTTTTTATTTAGCTATAATATTGCTTCTTCGTTTCTAATTACTGCCTTTTTCATAATCCTGAAACAGAATGAGCTTTTAGACAAATAATGTCCTGCTCTGTAAGAGAATCTATATCTGCTCATCCAATAAAATCCCCTTTAAAAACTCTTTGCATTTTTATAGGAAAAGATTTTCTCACAGCTTATTTTACTACTAGTTTTCCTCAGCTTTGTGTATTGACCCCTCTGAGGAGCAAGGCAGATATATTACTTGTTCTTTAATGCCAGGTACCTGTATGCCCATATTGAATGTAACCAGGCTGGGATCCCAGGGTCCTCACCAGCCACTCGGGTAAAACTTCTTTATCCATTATAAGAAAATTTTAGAAAGCAGTTGCTTCCTGAGGTAAGATGTTCTCATACATCTTTTTTTCAAACTTTAATGAAGTGTTATTATTGTCTTCATGAGGCAGCATGTCTCCCACCGTGATGCCCTGCATCCCTGCCATTCTTCCTTCCACCCATCACAGACAGAAATGTAAGCAGCACCTTACAGATTTTACCCTTTCTGTTAACCTTGGGAGTGATCTGAGGACGTCCACCACCACACTCCTCACTGAGGCTCTGCTGATGAATATTGATCCAAGATCCCAACATTATCCATATTCATACAGCAGGCAGCATTGGCTTTATGCAGACTGTACTGTCAATTCTCTCCATTCTCTTACCACCCTTCTTGCCCTCTCTGTCTTTCTTAAGCAAGATAGAAACCAAGGACCTTAATATTTCAGTTTTAGAACCAACCTATTAGTTTTTAGAAATGGCATCTGTACCATAATTTCATCTTTTCTTCAGGGATAATGTTTCATTCCTGCAATTTGTCTGAAGTATTAATGCAATTTCTAAGCACTAAGATTATCTCTTTATCTGACATTCTATATCACATTGACTCATTTTGTTTTGCAAAAAAAAAATCTATATTTGAACTCTTTACTGCTCTCTCTTCTGTTTTATGTCTCCTTTGATGAATTATCTAGTTCCTTTTCCTTGCACTTTGGATGTATAGGACTCTATAATGTGGGTGGGAGGTGATGCATAATTTTCCATAGAACTATCTCCCAGTTTCACCTCAGAAGGGCAGTCATCTCTCCAAATTCTGGATCTCCTAACTTCTGTATGTTTTCCCTCATTCACTTGAACTGATATCTAAGAAAATCAAACTGGCTTTTCTCCATGTCCTTCCCCGAAGTCTTCTATAATTTGCATAATTCTACATTTACCCAAATAATTTCCTCTATTGTTGGTAACCATTGGTGGAAACTTGCCAATCTTAGAGTTTCATTTAATTTTTTTATGCTAGGGAGACCTGACAGATTTCTTGCTGAATTCTCTATTCATTCGCCTAAACATAGCATTGCTTGTGTTACTTGAATTTTAGGATGACTGAAGAACCTCGTAGTAGCAGACTAAATCCTCAATTCCACAAGCTGTAACCCCTCAAGGGTCTCTCCAGTAGCTCTCTCTTCTGCTCTTCAAGAGGAAGTTTCTCCCGTAATTTTTTCAGTGGGTATCTGAAAAAGGGTTGGTATTTCTATCAGGCTGCATGTCTTCTGGTTTGCTTCCATCATTTCCTCATATTTCTTAAATTTATAATTTTTCCTTTTCTCCTTTTCACACAATCCTCCCTTTAGTATCTCAACAACATCTGGTTGTCCAAGTCTGTTTCTTTAAATACTACACATTGTCAGGACCCAGGCTTGTAAAATCATGTAGGTTCTCCTTCGCTCTGATGATTAGCTAGCACTCACATACTGGAAATCTCATTTTTTATCAAGAAAAGTCAGTCCAAAGTTAACTCCAAACTCTAGGTCTGGCCAGAGAGCCGCTGAACCCCTCACCACATGAACATTCAGGTGTTTTCAAGAGGCTCAAAAGAACCTTGCCTTGCCAGTCACACAGAGAACAGCGAGCCCTGTCCAATAGAGACGACTGAATAAAGAATAGGAAAAAAGTGCAAATGCTTCGGCAAAACACCAGACAGACCTTTGCCCCTCTTCACCGAGAAAGGCTCGCTTGTGCCTTGCACAAGTGAGCTTTCCTTAGCATAACCACTGCCATGTCCTTGCTATATTTTACGTAGTATTTGACTGTTCTCATTTTATAAACTATATCATTCTGTGAGACTACAATTAGTTCATTTAGGATGGCTGGACAATAAATTATACTTAATTTAGGTTATTATCTGAAGATTTATACAGATTAGCACAGATATGTCATTGTAATCTATGTCTGGATTCACAACTTCAGTAGTCAAAAGGGAAAAAACCACAAGGGGTCTATCTACAGTTATGCACATGGGCTTAGAATCATCCCTCCTGACTTCACAAACCTACTTGAGGCTCCCAAATTGGAAGCACAGTCACCTTTGCTTCCATATTTAGGCAATGAGAAATGAAAGATTTTCTCTTGAAAAGAGACTGAAATCAAACCGCCTTCCAGAAAATGGTTATTCCTCTCCCCTCACTGTATGGAGAGGGCCTCTGCAACAAGAGCTGGGCTGGATGGTCCCTCACAAGGGTCAGCAGCCACAAACAGCAGAGAAAATTGACAATATTTGCCTCCTTTGAATTACAGTATTTCCCCAAAATAGACTTGTCAGCTTCCTGTCAAAGAGCTGTTTTAGTTGTGAATTTTTCCAACAGGCAGCTCTTGCGTTCCCGTTCAGACACAACCAGTGATTTGGTGTGTTAATAACACCTCAGTACTAAGGTAAATTAAGATTAAAAAATACTGAGGATGTGTGGTGTTCCAGTCTTAATGTGCTTTTTCTGAGGAGCTCTACAATGAGGCCAGTTGTTAAGTGTCATTATGACACACTCCTGGGCTTTCACTTTGACTTCTTTTCACATCTTGTTGAATTTTCCAATGTCTGAAAAGGTCATTTTGATATGTGGAGGTCATATGTTAAAAACCTGAAAGCAAGGTCCCTTGCTAAAGGCGAACTGAAAGCAATTGTTTGGCAGCTCATCACAAAAATCGCTCTATACTTCTCTGGGGATCATAAAAGGAAAAATTCTACTTTGTCCTCTAAGGAGGGGATGTAAAGATTATGTCCAAGAGACATTGTTCAGGCACTGAGAGCTGGAATGGGGATTAGAATAATTGGGTGGGGAGAGAAAAGGCCACTCTCATCAGTGAGCAGCCACAAGAATACTGGCAGGTGAGAGGAGGTAGGAAGGAAGTCTGGGAACTTATAAATAACAACCAGAAGAGATAAGATTATTCCTAAATGCAAGTATAGAGGCAGGCAAGTCTACAAAGCTGACAAGGCTAACATCAGATTTTTGTTACACAGTCAAGTTAGAACATCTAAATTTAATACATATTTTCATAATTTTCATCTAAAATTTGTGCTAATTACTTTTTGGACATGCATATTTTGTTTCAAGGATAGTTTATTCCAGTTTAGGTGGAACAAAGTGCTCAGCAGTTTTAATGAGGCAAAGTAACATTACTTAAAACCAGTGAAGGAGACCTCCCACAGCCTGCTCTGGCACTTGAGGCACTCTGTCTTAAAGACATACTGAAAGTAAACAGATGCAATTTATCTTTCTGTTCTGTCAGGAAAACATTTTCTTCAAATGCCTCAGTGTCGAGAACAATATATAAGCCTGGTTGCCTTGGTGGATTGCAGGAAGGAAGAGCTTTGGCCATTACAAAAAAAGGAATCATGTGGATACATGAAATTCTGCCTCAAGTCCTTTTCTCCCCAAACTGGAACAGCACCTGGAGAAACAATCCACAGAAATTTCCTCCCTGTATGCACAGAGCCAGCACACCATCAGTTCTTCCAGGAGCAATACTCCTCTGGGACTCAGTGAGGGTGTGACAAGGTTATTTGCAAGCTCTGAATCAGACCATCACACTCTTGCAATAGGTGTGGCTCTGCTAGCAGGACTCATCCCACCAAAATGGGCTGAACTGCTCAAGAGAGCAGCAACACAGGTGGGACCTAAAAGACTGGGATCTGAACCAGGTATTACTATTTGATCATAATAATAGGTACAGAACTTAACTATAAAGTAGTCCTTCTATAGCACTCAGATATCAAGAATCATAAAAGATACAATTACACATATGCCTAGCAACATGCTATACAAATAGTGGCCAGCAAGACTGGGGGGGAAAATAATATGGTTAAATAAAAAGATAGTCTGGGCTTCAAGAGCTCAGATATGGTTGGAGCCTAAAAGGAAACCATGAATAAAGTTGCACCAAAATTTACAGCAAAAGCAAAAACAGTTAAATTCGTTTGTTTTTGCAGTCATCATAGGCAAAATAGAAAAGCTAGCAGCAGTAAGAGAGGATTTTTGGGGAAGCATTTGCGTTCTGTTTTGTTTCTAGTTTGCCATCTCTATTTTATCTGCTAACATCGCAGACTCAGGCTTGCAGAAAGACTTGGATGGAGAGAGAGCAGATATTTTAATATCTGAATTGGTAAAGGCATGTTTACCATTGTCCAGTCAAGTATTGCCACTGACAGCAGAACCAACTGTGAGAGCAATGGGAAGCACCGTGAAGCTTTTCCAGGACCAGCAACTTGATGAGCAAAATCTCAGTAATGTCATGACCTCTGACACTGGGTGTGTACTGTATTCTTCCCTTAATTAGCATCTCAGTAGAGTAGAAGTGCCTCTAAATGATGGTATGAATTATTTTCATACAGATGGCTATTGATACCGTGTACCAATTGTAAAATATTTTAATGCTCTGTGCAGTTGAAGATGACGTCAGACCTTCTGAAATACATACTAAACCTCTGGATCACAATTCAAAGCATATGTTCTGCCTGGTCAGCTGAGGACATGATGGTACAAAACTAGGATGCCTTTAATGAATAAAACACTAGTCACTGATAGCATGTGCATTATACATCCTTTCCACTTCACCGGCAAAGCTGTTACAGCTTCCACTGCCTGGAGCCATCCTACACTGGACCGTGACTGTATCACATCTGAGAACATAAGCATGTTGAGGCGGTGCTGTCTTTGAACAGGAAACGCTGAAATGAAACCAAACGTGCTGCCCAAAATGTTCCTGGCACCTCTGCCTCTGAGTCAGCAGCAAACCCACACCTCAGCTTGTCCCTGGGGTCACCGTGCAGCTCTGCCCAGAGGACCAAACCACATGTTGACCATTGCCTCTGCCCAAAAGAGCTGCCACTCAGCTTCTGGTTGCTTGGCCAGATTTCAGTGCAAACAGTCAGATCCTGCCTACTACCTCTTATTTCTACAGCAGTTTCAACAAAGCATTGTAACTTCATTATTTTTCTGCCCTAAACTATTATTTTATGTCCTTCCACACTGCTAAAATAACTACCATAATCCATGCCAAAAGCATATTCCAGCAATACTCAAAACCACATTAAGGCTTTATCCTAAGCTTGCATTCAGCAGAGCGAATTTAAAGTACCTCAGCACTAATTGCACAAAAAGGATCCTACCTGGTTTGAACCTGGCAAAGACTATGCCTTTGCTGATCCAGAAATGCTAAAGAAATTCAAGCTAGAAATACATGAGAAACTGGCCCCAATCCTGTCAACTGTAAGAGAATAATGCTTCATCAATTCATGCATTGATTTAACCATATTTATTCCAAATTGGTTTTAGGACATTTAATGCAATCTGGAAGCAGCTTACTTTTGTTTAACATCACCAGGGAGAGTGGGGGGTAGTGTTTGGGTTTTTCTTCAGTACCCAGCTACACCAAAACAAATGGCTCCTCCAGGAAAATATGAATGTTAATGGAAAGACCTATGATGACCTAGATAAATCACTGTCTTAACCTGCCATTCAAGTGTCTCAGCTTCCATCATGTGTGGTATCAAGTCCCTTCTGATGGTGAGTGTCTACATGTCCAATACATGGGACAACGTAATGGGTATTTGTCCGATTGCGTGAGCCAGGAGGAGCAGGGGTACACTAATGATGGGGACTCTGGGGACAGCCCACAGCCTGCCGGTAGTGTTCCCTCTCCCCAGCAGATCCCCAGAACCTTTGTGCAAGGTGCACCTCCCCAGCAGATCACAGCTCCAACCAGTCAGCAATAGCCAGAAACCACAGGAGAGAATGGGAGCTCCAAAATGTCCATTTTCTGTGGAGACTGACTCTCCTAGTCCATTCACAAATAGTGCACAAGCTGTGTGCTGGATTTAGTATAAATTCACTGAGCTTTTCTCAATTCTACCCACTCTTATTCCAAACTGAGAAAGACCATAAACAACTTTTGCATAAACGTAAGTTGATTAGGTTTGCTTTTTTGCTATTTTTGTCTAAGACTGCTTGAGGTTTACTCCCATTGTATACTGATGAATATAACAGTCACTCATGCATCCCCCCCAGACCTGGTGGTGAATATATAAAAAGACAGAATGTGAGTGGTTCAGCTGTCATTTGCATCTGTGAAAATCAGGCCTAACTTCATTAAATAAATATAATTGCACCAATCAAAACAAAAGTTTAAACATTTTATTTCAAATACTTTTAACAGACTACAGTTAATGCAGTAAGATTTAAACTCATGAAAATTTCAATTGTAATGTAAAAAAAAGAATATGTTGATTTCCTGTTTTCAGTTAAACATTTCTCTTTCTCATCACACCTTTCCAGCAGGGCAAATATTTTTCAATTAGGCCTAGTAACCAGTGTTTCCTAAAAGATCTATGATGAAGACTATTTCCAAAGCATTCAGCTTTCCATTTCCTGATTCTGGCATTTCATTCACTTTAGTGTAAACTTATCCAGTCAAGGAAGGCCCTCTTTTTTTTTTTTTTTTTCCAGAGTCCTCATTATCCAGATCATTTTGCCTAGACATAATGCATCCTACTTTACTTAATTTCCAAGGTAGATCTTCTACAAATTCAAAGCAGATTTCTTCTTCCTTTCCTGTTCTCCGGGCTATTCTTAGTCACCCCTATGAGTCTCAATACATCCAGAAAAAACGGCCTTTTGCTTTTTGGCTTTGGGAAGTGGGAATTATTTCTGAAGAAATTTATAAATATTTGCTCTGAATGCCTGAACAAATGAGTTATTTCCTGCGACTTGCCTCTTGATACCTTAAATCTGTTAACATTTTGGCGTCAGACCCTCTGTTGCCTCAGTGTGTCAGATCACAGCGTGAATTGATGGCTTATGAAAAAAAGGACAAAGTAATCTCTGGAAACACTGAGAACCAAGAAAAAATAATTAAATAAAAATAGAAAGGAAAACAGCTTAGGCTCATCTGGAAGCAGAGGCTGGACTGAACAAACATTAGCAGTTTCTGGTGGCTCTATTATTTTGGTGGTTTTACTGTCGTCCCTCCTACATCTCCAAAGGGCAGATTTAGAAAGGCTTCATGTCAGTGGGTCCCTCATGGCCCTCAGGCTGCTGCTCAGGATTTACGAGAGACTCTGTGAAGAGAGCTCAGAACATACCCGGGAGGAGAACGAAGAATTTGGAGCATTTACAGCCAGTTCTCCACCCCCCAGCAGGGTTTTGCTCCAGCCACACTCACTTCACTCTGGAGAGAAGTAGGGCCAGCCAGTGCCTGTTAGCCCATGCTTCTCCTAGTTGGATGGGAAAAATATTTTTATCAGACATTGAAAATTTGCTGTAAGTGCATTTACTGCTCTCAGAAACTGGGTTTGGAGGATGCAACCCAGTTCTGGGAGTGGGAAGCAGGTTGAAAGCATTATTCTCTAACGTCAGGACAGGGTTCCCCTTCAAGAACAGATCCACAGTTTCCAGTAATTCAAGGAAAACTCCAGTTGTGAATTGTAGGGGCTGGACACCCCTTAGACAACAGGATCACATGCAAATCCTAATCCCTGCTTTCTCTGCTCTGAAACAAACCAACTGCCCAGAACAAGATCACTTATGGAGGGGGAGTATATCTACATCAGCTAGTTTTAGTCTTTCCCGAAATGACTACACTCCAGAAGCACTAACAAAGAAGCAGATGTAAGATTTTCTATGACTTATCTCCAAGGCAATTATTTATAAATCTCCTTGATTCATTATGTGCCAAGCCTAAATTAATCCCCTAGTTTAATAACAGAAATGTATATGTAGCCTTGCACACTGCAACCAGTTGTGCATGCTAGGCATTTTGCTTTATAGATTATTTTTGATAGCATGAAGCAATTTCATCCCTTTCGAACAGTTTAGTCAGAAAAATAACTTTCTCAAAGAAAAGACCTTGGCTAGGGCCAGTTGCTGCTGTGGGATCTTTTATCTAAGTCCTTCTAAAGACTTCTGAAGGGTCAGGGAAAGCTGGCATTGTATTAGATTGAGAACTGCACAGAAAAAGCACACACCCAGATGCTCAGTTGCCCATGCACACAGTTATGTAGGAAACTTCAAAGTATGGCCTTCATCTCCTCCTTCCCATGACATAAAATTAAATGGCATGAGTCCCTAAAGACTAACATTCCCCAGGCTTAGCTACTTTGCTTATCCAAAAGACATCTTGCTCCTGGTGGCCAGAGGCAGTGCAAACCAGGAAGGATGGGGCAGCTGGCAAGCTATGGTGTAGTTCTGTCTGTGCTGTAATCTCTGCTGCATCAGCTACAGATTTGAAGGGGCAATGCTATTTATGCAGTGTCAAAAGCATTGCAAAGTTCATGCTTGGAGGCTGATTTTATTTTTTTTACTCCTCTCCTCCACCCGAACACCAATTGTTGTTGCTTTTTAATGAAAGTCAGCAAAGTAAAGGATTTTAATTTAGGCTGTCAGTCAAAAATAATGGAAGAGCTAGAGGCCTGACACTGGTTTTTTTTCTATGCGCTGAGTAAAGCTGTGACAGGGGGTATGTTTCAGCAGGGGTGAGGAAGGAAGAACCAGGGACAGAAAAATTAGCAATCAGGTCTTATCTAGGACAAATATTACGAGAGAATAAAGCCATTTAAATATGCTGCATATTTGCTGATGCTAGAGCAGATGTGGCTTCTTTTCACAGGAATTAAAAAAATAATCAAGGCAATAGAAATTGTGTTCTGTGTTGTTACAGTATCTGGAGGAAACGCCTCTTTCATCATGTGCAGGAAAGCTAAACTCAGAACAGGAGCTCTTAAATAAATGTCCACAATCAAGCCCAGCATGGTGCTGGCTACGGCCAGGAGCCTGACCAACTGAGTGAGGAGATGAAAAGCTGTGGATGCTCGTGACTGGAGGCCAGCCTTGCAAGCCATCCATGTGCCTGCACAGAGGCTGTCACCCATGGCACTGAGCCCCTTCGGGCAGTAGGGACTCCCCCTTTGGGTTCCCCAGGGCTCTCAATTCCAAACCAGCTCTGGAGCAGCCCACCACAGTGGAGTAGACAGGTGAAAGGAGGCAAGGCAGATCTGTATGTGTTCCCCCAGGGACACCCACTGAATATGGGGAGAGGGAGCTACTGGCTCAGAATGTGGTGGCAGGTCCCAGGGATAGGACTGTGCCCAAGTGCAAGGACCCTAATGCAGAGGGGCTTATGTGTGCACAAAAGGGAGGTGAAGCTTTCCCACGCCTCCTCTGTTCCTCATCACACTAATTTTCATAGAATCATAGAATCATTTAATTTGGAAAGGACCTTTCAGATCATCAAGTCTAACCATTAACCTGTCACTGCCAGGTCCAATACTAAACCACGTCCCCACATATTTTGAATACCTCAAGGATGGTGACTCCACCACTTCTCCAGGCAGCCGGTCCAAATGCTTGACAACCCTTTCAGTGAAGAAATTTTTCCTAATATCCAATCTAAATCTCTTCTGGTGAAACTTGGTGAACAAGAGGCCATTTCCTCTTGTTCTATGTCCTGTCACTTGGGAGAAGAGACTGACACCTACCTGGATGCAACCTCTTTTAAGATGGCTGTAAGAGAGTCATAACTCTCCCTTGAGCCTCCTTTTAACAACCTCAGCTCACTCAGCTGCTCCTCATCTGATTTGTGCTCCAGACCCTTCCCCAGCTCCATTGCCCTTCTCTGGACAGGCTCCAGCCCCTCAATGTCTTTCTTGCAGTGAGGGCCCAGAACTGAACACAGGATTTGAGGTGTGGCCTCACCAGTGCTGAGTACAGAGGGACAATCACTGCCCTGGTCCTGCTGGCCACACTACTGCTGATCCAGGCCAGGCTGCCCTTGGCCTTCTTGGCCACCTGGGCACACTCTGGCCCCCGTTCAGCCGCAGTCAACCAGAACCCCCACATCCTTTTCCACTGGGCACCTTTCAAGCCACTCTGCCCCTAGCCTGTAGCAATGCTTGTGGTTATTGTGACCCAAAGGCAGGACTCAGCACTTTGCCTTGATAAACCTCATGGAATTGGTTTCATCCCAGCAATCCAGCCTGTTCAGATCCCCCTGCAGAGCCTTCCTGCCCTCCAGCAGATCAACACTCCTGCCCAGCCTGGTGTCATCTGACAGAGAGACATCATTGATCCCTTCATCCAGATCACTGATAAAGATATTAATCCAGACTGGCCCAAACACTGACCACTGGGGAACTCCACTAGTGACTGGCCACCAGCTGGGTGCAACTCCATTCACCCCTCTTCTCTGGGCCTGGCTATCCAGCTAGTTTTTACCCAGTGAACAGTGTACTTGTCCAACCCATGCTCCACTCTCTAGTGCTGAATGCTTTTTCTCCTGCCTGTCCCTCCTTTCTTTATTTCAAGAGGAAGTGGTGTCTGGTTTTGTTGACTGCTTTGATATTAATTTCCTATATGGTGTAGGAGGATAACATCTATAAAAAGCTATCTATCTATCTATCTATCTATCTATCTATCTATCTATCTATCTATCCATCCATCCATCCATCCATCCATCCATCTCTCACAAATGAAGAAATAACTCAGCCTTAAATGAGATGCATTAAATTAAATTGATTAAATTGCTACATTAGTTATATTTGACATGCTATAACCTTGAACACTAAAAAACTGGGAAAAAATAAAAAATAAAGCTATATGAAAATAAGAAGAGTGATATTTATGTACCAGACAGAGTTTGGCTTCAATCATTTTGGCTGAGATGCTCAGTTTTACCCCTTCGGTTGCTTTGTCATAGGGCTGCAAGTCCAACTCTCTTTTTACTTCCAGCATTCTGGGACTCATTATTTGCCATTCACAATGTTATTAATTCTGGCTGCCTGAACATTTTCATTATCAGAGGAAAAGGAGGTAACCAAAGATAACTCGGCCGGCATTATTCCCGTTTAGGTGCTCCTCTGAGATTTCCTTTTGACTGCAATGTATTTCATTAATTTGGAGGACATTCTGGCATGGATGTCTAATTAGATCTGCTTAATGGATTTCATGTCACAGAGGCATGTAAATCTTGCCACGAAAGACAAGGTTTGTATTGAGAGATAATATCTTTTATTAGACTTCCAGATAGAATTGAAAGGAATGGACACAATTTTCAGGGGTTTTTTTTAAAAAATGTTTTGCTATAGGTTTTCTTACCTCCTTTCTTACCTCTTCAGAGAGTCAGAGCTACAAAGACTGACCAAGGCAGTCTCTTCATGGCTTATTTTAACAGTCACTTGTTTTTCAATAACCTTTTGCCAAATTGGTATTTTTCTTATTTCTTCCAGAAATTTAGTCTTCTGACATTCATCTGTTTTACAACCCACTGCATGTTATATGCTATGGATGTTTATATTCAATTTTACTTATTCAGAGGAGGATGGTATTGCAGATGGGGTGTCCTTCCAGGCTGCTATACCCAAACATATATATATTACACCTGCTCCCAGAGATTATTACTGGAGACAATACATTTTTTGTGTTACTGCCCACTTGACTTGAGTCAAGTGCATATTCATCATAAACTGCATACATTTTCCAGTTTGAATACCCAAGACTTTAATACCTTTACTTTGAATACCTTTAAAATATCCATTCATTCATCTTAAAATCTTTAGTAGAGTCCTGCAATCTTTAGGGGGAGAGGAGTTGCTGTGCCTGACTTGGTGGCTCACCTCTTCTCATGAGAACAGTGTAGAAAGTGCACATGTGGGCCACTTTCATGTTTCAGCTTAAGCTTAAATTTTTGATGCTGGAGGTATTTAAAGTAACTTACAAAGCATATTCTGCCTAATATATTAGACACCACATAAGAATATGTACCTAATTTATGGTGGCTCTTTATGCCTGATACTGGTATATTCTGCAAATCATGCAAAATAGATTACTACAATTTGGAAAACTTTAGTACTTTTAGTAACTACTTTGTTATTATATTCCTTGAGGTCTTAGGATGCAGTTCAATAGGAACTTCAGATCTGTTTTGGCAGGTACTAGAAAAATTCTGAATTGATCTTGCAAGATTTCTCATAAACCTCCAATCCCCTTTTTCCTGTTGCTAAAGACACGGTTTCAATTGTATCTATGACAAATTGCATGGGTTTATTCATCCTGACACCAATGCTGTATCATAACCCACTGTGTATGACCTTCAGAACAACCTGTATGTATGTTTGTAAGTCATAAAAATTCCCACTTCTAAAAGCACAGTATTGTCTTATATTCTTGGGAAAAAATGGCCCTTCTGTTGTGAAAAAAATCTCTTAGCTGTAGAAACTAGAAATTAATTATCTCACACATAGTTTTGGTTTGCAATGAATGGCGGAAGATATATAAACTCCTATCCCATCAAAATATAGCTTTATTTTTTAATGCACATTCAGTTATATGTCAAAACTGGTTTTAAAAAGCCTGAGTTTTAGGGTATCTCAACACTGATTTTCAAAGGTTAGGCAATAAGAAACCTTTAAAGATCATCAGACCATTTAAGATATTTGTAATTTGGCACCTGAAAACAGAAGCTGTAGAAATGTTTTTCTTACGAACAAATTAATTTCAGTTTTGATTAGTCAATGCTTATTAAAACATAAAATTAGGCACATCTCATATCTAATACAGTTGTACCTTAAAATAACATCGCCTTTCTATTTTCCAAAATTACATCCTTCCCCAAGTCCAAACAAGGAAATAAACTTCCCTGGGGCACATCAGGTTATGCCCTTTGCAATATTGGTAATAGCTATTCAAAATTATGTCTTCACAGTCTTCTTCATAGAGCTAAGTGAGAGTGGGTTTTGGCAAACAGAAGCTCCACTGAGCAGGTTTGTAAAAAAGCAAGCACTTGTTGATATAGCAAGATCTTTAAATTGGGTAACCTGGAAACTGGTTACCACACTTATCCATTATCCCCAGACACAATGCCCACGAAGGGTTCAACTTCAGACTGCATCAGTACCACGAAAAGCCATTAGTGTAGGTAATGGCTGCTCAGTGGCCTTCAGGAAATGATTGCATGGTCTCAGTTCAGTTCACTCAGGACAGGTAGCCACATCACAGAAACCACCAAGCCCTGCATGGGCAGGAAGCCCCAGCTGCCACCTCCTTCCAGAAGCCCCTTCCTCCTGAGCACATCTGGGCTGTACCGGGCAAGGGGAGAGACAGACATTTTCCACCATCAATTAGCTGCTTCTCTCAAACAAGAGGCTCACTTCTTAGAGAAAGGAAGAAAAAAGTCTGGAGCCTCATGATAAGCCTGGGGGATTAATAATGGCAGTTTGGTTTGCAGGATAAAGTAGAGCCTTTATCACCTGCAGTTCAATCTATCAATTTGAAAATACGTGAAATCACAGGACTGGCTTCAACACCACATGAAACAAAAAGCTTAAATAAAGACTATTTGGGGAAGTAATTCTAAAAGATAAAGAACGAAGGATACCCAAGACTGAAGGTCATACTAGACATTTCTCCTACCCTGTAAAGCTTAAAGTACTGAATATTGTGTTGTACTAACACAGGGCATAATAGCTGTCAAGAGATTTTCATTAGGAACATAGATGAGGAGAGGGACAGGTCCAGGAAAGAATCTCAGATTTGCAGAAGTGGAGGGAGTTATAAGCTTTTGAATTGTGTTCTATTTGCCTGCTGCTTTGGCCAATTTAATTTTTTCCTAAAACTTAAAACATCCTTCTAAGCTTCTGGTTTCTTCAAGGTGCAATTTATCACAGTCCTATTTCATTTTGAAATGCACTAAAGCTTCAAGGCAAAAAGGGAAGATGAACTCTATTTAATCCCTCTGCTGCACTGCACTAAGAGCAAGCAAACAGGGAGGTGTAAGTTTACGAGCAAGGCAGAAGAAATAGGAATGGAGTAATCTCATTGCAGCTGGGTTTGGAGATCCTTAAAAAGGCAGTAATAAGCTTCCAGAGCTCAGCTATTTGGTTGTAGAGCAGAAAAGTACTTTCAGCCTCAACTTGACATCATTTGGCATCTCCTTAACTAGCAGGGCGAAGAACACTGTTATTTTACATGGCTATGAAGTACATGCCACAAGAGATTTTAACTGCAGTGAGGGCCAAGTACAGACATCAAAGGCTGGCATTTGGATGCAAAGAAGTGAGATACACACTTTATTTCTCATAATGAGAAATGCGACTTATGCTTTATCAACCCCGAACTTCTAATAGGAGTTACATAACAAAAAGCTCTGCTTCTCTCTGCTGACTGCCAAATAGCTATCAAATATTAAAGAGATGAGCACGGGCTCTGAAAGGGGGTGTATGATCACAGTGCGGCAGCCTCAATGTGCACGTGTGCGTGCATGTGCCTCTGTGTACGTGAGCAAGAGACTCTTCACAGCAGGGTGCATCCTGAAGGTCAGTAAATAAACCCATAAACCTCCTCTCTCTCTCTGTGTTACATTCCCACCATTCCCAGTTGCCCCAGGAGTAAGATGCTTTAAGCGGGAAGGGAAGAACTGGGTCAAGTGCTGTTTGCAACCACTCTGCTGTTGAAGTTAATGAACTGTCAGGGATCGGCTGTTGATCACAGAATCAAAGAATGATTTGGGTTGGAAGGGACCTCAAAGACCAGCTAGTTCCAGTGCTGGGCAAGGATATCTGCCACCAGCCCAGGTAGATCACAGCAACATAACCCAGCCTTCAACACTTCCAGGGATGGGGCATCCACAGCCTTTCTGAGCAACCTGTTCCAGTGCCTCACCACCCTCACAGTAAACAATTTCTTCCTAATATCTAATCTAAACCTACCCTCTTTCAGTTTAAAGCCGTTCCTACCACTACAAGCCCTTGCGAAAAGTCCCTCTCCAGCTCTTCTGTAGGCTCCCTTTTGGTGCTAGAAGGCCTCAATGAAGTCTCCCTGGAATCTTCTCCAGGCTGAACAACTCCAGACATGTTCCATCCCTCTGATCTTCTTAATGGCCCTCCTCTGGATTTGCTCCAGAAGGAGCCCAAGCCCCTAAGTCCCACAAGCAACATGGCCTGTTAGAGATAGCAGTGGTACCAACCCTCCCAATAGTGGAGATTTTTTGAGATCCAGTGATGGAATAACACTAGTTGCTTGCTGACCCCTATGGATTTAAGTAAATCTTGTAGGGTTTTCTAGAGAGGAGGAAGGAAGAAGGAGGCTGCCTCTTGGATTCACGATACTTGGAGTTGGCAATACTAGGACTGTGCCCAGAAAAACCAAATCAGGCATTGGGAAGAAGGTGAAGTGTGGGGAAAACTCTGTTGGGCATTTTCAATACTAACCTTCAGTTTAACTATACTTCCTTGTAGTGCTGAGTATGCAGGGAGGTAAGCCCTCCTGACAGTGGATGAGGCTTTTCAAGTGGATCAAAGACCTGGAAGGCAAAGAGGAGTGGGATGTCTCCACTGGCTTCCAGGTGGTTTTCTAATAAGATGAAGTATAATATGATTCCTTTTGTACTCTCTGCTGACATAGCCATTTTCACAGACAGAATAAAAACAACTTCAAGACTTGTGGGGAGCAAGACAGAACTGCTGACTGCTTGATTCCAAGTAGTTCACCAATCCGTATAGCCTACTCAAAAAGCACGCTGGACACGTATATAAAGAAATGCACTAAAATCATATGTACTTTTGAATTTTTTATCCAGAAGGAAAAGAAAATAAATAAAGGGGTGGGGGGCAGGGTGGGGAGAAGAGGGGAGGTGAAGCTGAAGAGTAGAAAAAATGTTACTCTGATCCAAATAGTGAAAAAAAAAATTAGACAGTGTCCCAATCAGGGAAAATTAAATTCAAACTTGAACAATGTCACTGTCAGGTAAGCTGAGATCTGAGTGTGAAATATGTTGCTATAGGCTCCCTCTATAAGGCACTTATCCCAGAATTCAGGATAGTTATGTCTGAGGTTATTGTTCTGTCAGTGGAATTAAGAAAAGCAGAGAATTTATCACAAAAATTATGTTTAAATTGTACCTGCTTTGACAAAATAGATACATGTATTGAATAATCCAGGATGTGATACATGTTTTATAAAGGTTGATAACATTACTGTGGAAGAACCTTATTTTTTTTTTAATGTTCTCTGATGTGTCCTGTGTGTGAAGTTTCCTAATTTATCAGGAAGCTTTTGCAACAAGCAAATTTGCTAGTGAATTTTTGAAACTTTGCCTAGTAAAAAGATTTTCCATCATCAACAATTTAGTGGGGAGCACTTCACGAACAAGAAAAAGAAAGTAGTCCCATATTCACATTTTAAAGATAACTAAAAATCAGAAAAATCTTTTTCTAAAAGATAAATACATAAGCCAGTAAGAAAAACTATGCTCATGTGTCCTACTTTGAAAGGTAACTAGTGAAAAAACCAAAACACAGCTAATCAAAGACTGCAATGTTTCTGGTAACAGGTGAAATTATCCCATGAGAGTCTCCCCAGCATGCTTAGCAATGTCTTTCACAGGTCTTTGCTATCCATTGAAGTTTTAACTGTCCATTTTTGCCCTTTTGCCTAAAACCTAAGAGCAGCCATTGAAAATTGTCCATCCTATGGTCTGCCGTTTTGAGGCACTCAGGTCCCAAAATCCAGTGTCCTTACCTAAAAATTAGTTTCTTCCCACTTTTTTTTTGCCACAGCCATACAACATGACCTACCACGAGGTACCTCAACCCAGGCTGCTGGAACAAGGAGACCCAGCCCCAAAGAGGACATGAAACAGCATGGCCAGGACCAAGGCTATGCTAGACATGATGGCTCCCTCTTCCACAGCCTCCTCCCTGCAGACCCACAGCTCACCCCACACAATGCCCAGCACCCGCTCGAGCAAACGAGACAGATCATGCAGCAACACGTTCATTTTTAAACTCACCTCCTCAGTGTATTAGTTAAACTTACATTAAACTGATACTCCAAAGACGTAAGTTGAAGGATTAATGCCATGTAAACAAAGGCAACCCTTTTGCAGCAAATGAAAGTCCACCAACCTACAGCTAAGATTAAACTGGCAGTGCCTGCCATGAATAAATGCACTTTAATGCTAACTCTGCTGGCATCACAGCTACACTCACTCGGTTTTATGATTCAGCTGATGTTACCCCTTTCATGAAAAAGTTCAGTATACTAAAGCCTTTTTTTTCTCCCCCCAAAAAGATCACCTGTGCCTTTGGGATTTCTTTGGATTCATTTTCAGTACGAATATGTCATGCTATGAATGGGGTATTAAAGAACAGACTGGTGGCAGACTGAACGCTCACTTTTAGGTTTATGGTCAACAGGCACCAATAAAAAGAGTACAAAGGAAAGTGGGTTTTTTTAACTATCACTTAAAAGTGCCAGCTATTCCCTGAAGCTCAGGTACTAGGCTGAAATGAGTCAAATAGAAAGAAAACTCAAATGATAACAGTGTGCTGATTGACAGCAGGGAACTCCACATCAGGCAACCTACTGGGACCCTGATTTCTGCAAAGGTCTGCAGAGGATTCCCACATTGCTTTGCCCTTGTGTTTGAGGGTGCCCTGCTCAACAGGAAGAGCTACTATTGCTGTGGCTTCTCATGCCTCCCTGGAATATGATCAAAGACCCAACAAGTAATTTTTGTAGTCCCACACAGTCACAGTCTGAATATCAGCTTTTCTTTCAAGCACTACTATTTGTACTTGATTGTTTTCAACAGTGCATTAAAAGCCAGCTGGAGCAGGAAAGAAGGATAGAGCAGAGGATATACATATTTTTTATTCCAGACACATTAAACCCACAGCCTTATTATGCTTTGTACTTCAGAGACATTAAGTAAACCTTTGATGAACATCTATCTTAAAAACTGTCAGTTCTGCTTCACTTGTACTATCCCTCTTTAGTTCCCATGTGGTAAGGTTTGTCTTTTACTGTAATAATGATACAAAAAATTAACAGACTCTCTAATTACTCAGCATGGCTGCAGGGCACAGAGCACAGGTCAGGCTGCAGCACTGGCAGCCACCATCCAATTGCTCTCCTGCCATCCATGCTTTCTCTTCAACTGTGCCCATTCCTTCCCTGTCTTTTTCACTTTATTTTTCTCTAGAACATATACTACATATACTTTTTTTCTAAGTCATTGCTTCTCTTTTACCCCCACACAGCTATTGTATGAACTTGGGCTGATAACTGGGTTTAATTAACCATACTTGTATAATGTAGCAATACAATTTCAATATGACTGCTATGTTAGAAATAGTGGACTAATATAATGGTCTACTGAAGCGCAGCATTGTCCATTAAATTGAAGGTGCAGCTTCTTCTGAAACACAGCAAGCAAAGCCACCCACATGCTTCATGTACTATTAAAACACCTTTATGCAAATTCACTATCAAACAGACTTCTGAGAAGAAAAACTGTATCTTGTAGAAACTTAAGGTGGCCTGAAACTAAATGCATATTGGTTTATGATGAGAAAATGCCCCTGTCACCACCTGGAAACATTATACACTCAGCACTGAAAATGTATTGGGAGAAAGGAGTGCAACAAGGAAATCCATGTCATGAGCTTGGTGTGAGAATTCTATTTTGCAGTTCATGTACATGATCATCTATTGCTTGATACCTCTAGATCCTTTCTCATTTTGTTTATTTTCATGATCTCTAATGTACTGTGCCCAGACACACACGGGAAAAATCACTGCAGATGTCTCAACTACTCCATGCTGAGCAATACATTTCAAAACATTTCTCTGCCCAAGGACACAGGCTACATTTTTGCTGCCATAGCCAAGAGAAAAGTCACACCACTAAAGCTGCATGTGTAGATGAAGTCAGGATGACGAGGGAAAGATTATGTTTAGGCAAATTTTGTTTACACATAGTTAGGGATGTTTAAAATCTTCAGGGATCTGAGCACTGTAGCCAACTTGGAAACAAATGTTCCCACCTTTGCCCACAGTTAGATCACCAGAGTGCTGTTGGG
The DNA here is from genome assembly GCA_013397175.1 of Platysteira castanea. Lineage (NCBI taxonomy): Eukaryota > Metazoa > Chordata > Aves > Passeriformes > Platysteira > Platysteira castanea. The sequence goes on along the minus strand of VYXC01003756.1, from coordinate 99,911 downwards.
AAAACTCTGCCTCTACAGGAAAGCGGGCAGCATCTACCTTTCTCCCCATCTTGTTTTAAAGAAAAACCGAGGCGTTTGGTGTTTTCCACAACAACTCAGTAGTCAGAGTGTTAAATCAGAACAGGAGCAGCCAGGTATGCTCTGACTAATTTAGCCCAGGCGTTTGAGTATCAGTCTCTCAGGTCTGAGGGAGGGGTCCTAAACATAATCTCCTGCCAGCAATTTTCCAAATTGGTTCTTACCAAATTGTTCAGTGTTTTATAAAACCTGATACTGGCTGTGCCGAAGTGAGTCCAGCATTACATTGTGGAGACAGGACCCACACAGGGCCCTGGAAAATCAAGGCTCATGGTTCAGACCAGGAGAATATAATACTTGGAAAGATATGGAAGAGCTGCAGCAGGAGACACTAAAAAGACATCTGAAGAGGAACAGCATGTTGATCATGGGGAGTGGGGGAGAAAGTATGTACCAACACACATCTCCTGATTGTCCCAATCCTATATGATCTGCCAATCCCTTTAACTGTTTAACCATAGCAGCAGAATATGCTGCCTCCTTTCACCATGCTGTTACATCAGTGGCAGGCCTCAGGACCCACCTGTCTGTATCACCCAGCAGTGGCCATTATAAGCAGGCATGTGGTACCCTGTCACACAAACCAGTGCTAATAGGGACCTTCAGGACTCCAGACAACACTGAGGAGTTTTGATATCTAGCAGTGCACAGTCGGGGATGCCAACTGAAGGCGATCTACAGAGATGGATTAAGGAATGAAGGCCTTAAAAAGAGGGTGAAAAGTCAGGTCTTTCTAATCTCATCCATTACACTATGTCATGCTGTTTCTACCTTCCAACAGGTGGGTCTGGACGTTGTTGCCTTTCTCTCTTAGCATTATTTCTGTGACTCTCTCTCTATTTTTATTAAGATGCTTCAGTGACTGGCAGTACTCTTCCAGCTACAGGATTTCAGATTGGGAAAATTAAAGAATTTGGTGGCCATTCTAGACATGGCCAGGGTGCACAGCACTCACCTTCTATTCCATTCAGAAGCAGAACATGCCAGTCTTACTGCAAGGCAATCCTAAAGAAAAGTTTGATGCAACACTGGGCACTGGAAGAAATATGTTCTGCTTTCCCCTTGCTGATCTGTATAATGGTAATGACAGGATGTACAACATTTAATCAGTTTGTTCAGATGGTTGCATGGATTACAGAGTATCCCTGAAAGCACCTGGTTGGCGTGGGTCCAGGTGCTCTGACACAGATCACACCGCACTTTGAGAAGTGCTTAACAAGGAGCAGGGCTCAGCTGCAGCTGGGCTGACACTCGCCTTCCGAACATCAAAGAAACCAAAATTGGCTTTTGATTTTGTATCCAAAATATTTAAATTCAGGGATGTCTGGGCTTGCTGCTGTTGTTTCATGGCCTCTCAGCAGGTGTAACACAGACTCCTACATGCTATAGTCTGTGACCAAGAGCCCACACTGGCAAGGCTGCCTAGTGGCACATCCTTTGTAAAGATGGGACATCTTCCAGTGCAAGGGGGACATACAGCATCATGCATAAAGGGACAAGACAGTAGTGATGACACAGTATAGTCAACCAAAAAGCACTTAATAATGCCTAACAGCCATCTAAATTCAGCCTGCTGCAGTTTCGTACTTAAAAGTCAACATTCAAAGGCAAAACCTCTCCCATGACAGGACTCCCCACGTTGCAAATGAACCTCCAATTAGTTTCATTAGGGCAGCTGGCAGCCAGAATGGGACTTGCCAAGCCACAAACCCTGTAGTTGGCAGTGCAGCTTTATCTGTTTAGGAAATAGGCACCTTTGCTCAGAGACACTGCCAAAATATAACGGAAGAGCAAAATCCAGTGCTGAAGTGCCTCTGGACTGCTGTAATTGGAAAACTGTGCCTGAAAACCAGTTTCCTTTTTTTTTTTTCCTCAGCACAGGTGCTGGGAAGGTTTTAGAAGGACATAGGCAAAGACTTTTCTGATTTGAGGTTTTGTTTGTCAAGCTCTGTTTGTCTATTATACTTCTCCACAAGCTATGACATAGTAGCTTTTATTGTAGATAAGAGGCTGGGCCACAATTACTGGAGTAAGTACAGAGTGGATTAATTCTGCTCCTGCAGATGAGGTTTGCCCAGATTTACAGTGACGCAGGAGAAGAGACTGTTGCCTGTTTCTGCTCTTCCACTGAGGGAATTAGATAGGGAAGCATGACCATTTTGTGCCCGAGGAAAAAATATATGTTAGCACCCCATTCAGAAATAGTGATCATCCTCGCAATATGGCTCAATAAAAGACTAATTTGAGGAACACAAGACACTCCATTCTGTATTTTGTGGACAATAGGACCCAGTTTTCACTTTCTAATTTATGAGTTTGTTTCAAGGTATTCAGTGCTAGCTCCACAGCCAAGTTAAACATGATTTGTACTATTCTGGAAGCCCAGAAAGTAGACAACTGAGAATTCTTTTAACACCAGGAAATTCTCATTTGGCATAGAACCAAAATGGCCAGCTGTACACAGTGTATAGGACCCGTCAGGGACACTGTTGAGCAAAAAAAGCATGATAAGACTGCAAATTACAACAACCAAGTTGTTTTTAATGTCCCTGCCTCCACCTCAAGTATCTTTGGGTATTGCACCAGCCAGTGCTGGTGATGTCTAGTACAGCTGCCTTGAAAGGGAGTAGGATCAAGGAGGCCAGAACAGCCTGTGATTTGATGTGATAAATTAAATATGACAGATCATGCTCTCTGCAGTGCTGGGTGGAAGGCTGGGTAGAATGCACCGTTCTCCCAAACTAACAACCCCCTCCCCCAGACACGGTCGGCACTGGGACCAAGCTGCCTGAGTGCCAGGCAGGCTTCCTCCAACAGCACGTTTGGCAGTGTAGCTGTTCCCTCTCCAGGAGTTCTGGCTGGCAAAGCCCTGCCAGCTACAAATTGTACCTTATCGTGGCTCAGCTCATTTAAGTTATGCTGGCATGAAGTCCCAGGGCAGACTGGGGCCAAGCCTTGTTAGGGAGTTGTGCTATTAGACTGTACATCTCGGGTGTTTAAAAGCATTAAAACTTGTGAAGTGACTAGACTTTGTGGACTGAGAGCATCAAAACATACCTCACACCATCACTATCACCTGGTATTTAAAAGAAGTCCTGTCCTTAAAAGAAGTGTAATCCTGCACATCATAAGAGTGGTGCTACCCCTTGGGAAATACAGCCCTGCCAGGAATACATCTCACCAAGGGGTTGGGATCATGAAGCACCCAAACTACCACTGCTCCGCAGCATTGCAGGACAGCTTTGGAGTAACTGGCTCCAATTTTCAGGTTTTTCTCTCTTCATTTTCTTGTGAAAGTAGGTATTTTCCTCATAAATTCCATTGTTTTCATAAAGATTGTTCTGAAGGCACTTTTTCAGCCTTTTTCATTAAATGCACACATTCACCTTGCAATACAATGAAGTGATACCCAACTGTCAACCATGTGATTCTTTACTTTTGAGGTCACTTTGACCAGATTAAAGTAAAACAACTAGCCTCATTAGCTCAGCAATTTTGACGAGACATGCTGATAGAAGAAACTTAAATTAATTTAACCTGTCACACATTTACTCAAAGCTTTCCACTACCTGAACACGCAGATCTCAAACATCCTCTGTTCCTTGCACTCTCCTGCTTCCCTCTTTGTAAAGAGTAGAACTTCTGTACATTTGCTTTGCTGTTGTTTGGAACTGCCTGACTATACTTTTAAAGAAAATCAGGCCAGGGAGTGAGGCCAAGTGCTGGCTCCTGCTGGCTCACTCCCCTTTGTTGCCTGCTGTTTTGGCCTCCTCAAGACAGTCTCTGGACATGGTCCTGGGATATGTTGCTCCATCCCCTAAGGCTGACATGATGAAGGCTGCCTCACATTTGTCTGTGTCTTCCTTACAGCATCCCCCCTCTATCACTGTATCAGCACATCATCGTGGTGTTCTCATGTGGGAGCTGCACGTGCTTTCCTCCCACAGTCCCAAGGTACTGAACACAGGTCCTCCATTTCGTGTTACCAAAGCACCACGCTGATGCTTCCAGAAACCTGGAACTAAAAAGATGTGCAACAAATAATAATTGCGTCTCAGGACCATCACAGACTATTTGGGGCTCACAGGAGATTTAGGACTGAGGGCTATGTGTTGTGGATGTGGCCAGTCTGCTCCTATAGGACCCCTCAGGTTTGGGGAACGGGGCACAGGGGACAGAGGGAGCAAACACTGTCTAAAATGGAGGCGTTTGGCTGATGCAGATGTTGCCACTGGTCTGTAAAGCTGAGCGTCCCCAAGCCACTGACCCAGCACTGCCTCGCCTGGCTTGACACCTACAGAAACCCACATGGCAGTATTTATGTGACTGGAGATGGCTGTCCTGTAAGCAGAGATGTCATGGTCCAAGAACGCACCTCGACCTGTACACAAATCCTTCTGAAAACCTACCCCTTAGTATACATGCTTTTCCAAGCATGGATTTATAAACATATTAAAGAGTACCTTACTATTAGAAACTACATGTGAAAGCAGCATGCAGTGTCAAGAACAAATAATTCTATGTTCAAAAACTTTTATCAGCTTTAATTCAAAAATATTCTGTGCTTTAATTCAAAAAGATAATCATGTGCTTTCAAAGAAAAAATAGTAACATCATATACAAATAACATTCTGAGAAACAAGACTGCATTAAGTAATTGAAGAAGAACTGCTCTACAGGAAATGTATAGTTAGACTCTGCCATCTCCTCATTTTATTTTCAAAACAACAATATGTGGTTTTTTTAACACATATGTTCAATCTTGATCTTTTGTTGTTGTTAGTGTTGTCTGCTATTCCCATAGCAATAAAAAACAATTGCAACCAGTGTGTGTTAAAAATAACCAACTACTTCAGCAAGTTATTCTTGTTTTTAAAACGTCTCCATTAATGTCCATTAAGATATCAGCAAACCCAAACAGTTTGACATGGTCAAGAAATGTTCTTAAAATTAAGTTTCTTATTGATCTCCAATTTAATTTTTAAAAGCTCTATATTAATGGGTGCCAGCTTAAAAGACTATTTAATACTCATATTTCTGTGTTTTTTGTGCTTGACTGAGGAATAGAGGAGACAACAAAGAATCAATATTTTCCTCTATGAAACTAAAAATAATCTGCATTAGATAATCTTAACATTTTGTCAGACTAGGAGATTCAACTATTCAAAACCAACAGTTCACCTAAAGGGCTGACAAAATTCAGGTTTTTGAATGTAGATATTTTTAAGTTGTTATTTTCTTAAGGTATTTGATAGGAGGGGATTAAGAAACTTCAAGCAGTCAAATTAATGCACTCTACTTGAAATACCTATTATGGTAAATAAGCTTCAGTATGGACACTGGGACACACATGAATTTTTGGAGACTTGCAATAAACTTATCATATTTACAGCATATCCAACTTCATGCTTTATTAGTGTGACCTCAGTTTTCACGAAGTGTGAAAAGGGACCTCCAACATGAAATCTCTTTGGCATTTCAGCTGCAATATTACTGCTGAATACAGAATGTAAATTGCTTCCCCACTTCCATTCTCCTAATGAAGTACTTATAGCTTATTATTAACACCCATTTGAACTAATGTTTTTAAATATGCATAAATACCAGAATGTATTACTGATATTTTTCTCCACCATGCAGAGGCCAGTTGAATTCATCTGCTGAAACTCAGATTCAAACTGCTTTCATGGAGGAGGACCCACACGCAGACTGCCTGAAGAAGACATCAGCCCTCACAGTTCTATGAAAGAAGTTAAAGAAAATGACATAAAAAGAAAAATGACGGTCCATAGTAGTGTTTCTGGGAAATAAGTGCCAAAACCTTTTGGGGGATGAAACTAGGAACTGTGGATGTTTGTGCTTAAGAGGAGACAGCAAAGGAGGGAAGGATCTGGGCTCCTGCAGTATGACTCAAAGCCATGGGAACTTCACTGACTTTAGAGGGGTGCAAACTAGCTCCTCATGAGGAAGCAGGGAGGACTGGCCAGGCAGTGTTTAAAAAAAGGCAACCTGTTATTATGAAAGGCAGCTGTCCCTGAAAAAGGGTCACATTCAGAAGGCAGAGCTGTGCTAAGGCATCACATGAATCACACTGTGCTGCCCTCTCCCTCTTGGCAAAAAAAAGTCCACCCAAGTGAGTTTCAAGCACAAAGTCTCCCCAGAAAATAGTTTTAATTGCATGCATTCAGATAAGCAATTATACTAAAGGCTATTATGCCAGTTACCCCAAAACAATATAAATAGTCATCTTGCTGACAGATAAAACACACAGTGCCAAACTCCTTATAACAACGGGACAGGCTATTAATCCCATTCAGTTTTGATGATATAATGCTGTGGAATATATTTCTGCCCACATTACTGACAATTAATGCAGCTTGCATGCTGAGAGGAAAAGCTTTGTGTTTAAGGGGAGTAAAATTTCCATGTAAATGTGGGATAAAGGTACCAAATGGATGGCAAGCCTGAAAAGGAAAGATTTACTACTCAGTGTGCATTTTGCCAAAGAGAATTTTTTTTTAAATAGTAGTAATAGCAGAGAAATGTCCTGCCTGTAAACTAATTGGATTTGTGCAATTCAAGCACACTAATTTGTACTGAAACGGCTTGCTTGCCTTCCCTCTTTTCAGCCTGGCAGATGGACTAGGCAAAAATGTGAAATTCACGCAGTCATTGCTACTCATAGCCCACTTAATTCACAGGCCTTTGTCAAAACTTCTTTAGTTGAGATTAAAAGACAGGGTACCATATCTATCATAACCATCTGGACTGAAATCTGCCAATCTGGACCAATTGGACAGAAGCCTAAACTGTACTAAAGAGCAAAGCCCTGTGTGGGCTCAGTGGAAGGAATTCAAGCACAATGGAGAGGAGGTGCTCCAGGAGCTGGGCACACTGAGCCCTGATTTCCACTCCTCAGCTCCTCTGCTGTTCATGCCACTAGAGAAAGGTCAGTGAAAAATGCTAATCAAGGCATTAGAATTTTGTATCTTTCTCTTTTTTTTTTTTTTTTTTTGACAACTGTCAGTATTTATACGAAGTGGGAAGCAACTAAGAACATAGCCTGCATCCTTTACTTTGAAAAATGAGAAATTGATTAGGTGATGCGCTGTCAAAGCATCACACTTTTGGCTAAGAAAGCTTTTTCTAATGAAAACAGTGCTGGTGGCTGAGCACAGTTAGTGTATTGACTATATATTTAGGATTCATCAAAGCTCCGAAGTGCTCAAACTGCCTCTGGCACAGGATAGAGGAGCCAGTCTGGAGGGATGAAGGGCAGGAAAACCGTCTGGGTTGGCCAGTGGGCAGGTTTAGCTCTGATTCCAGCTGCTGATAACCAGGAGTCTCCATAGATCTCCAGACTCCTCATGAAAATGAGCAGCCACCATTCAGAGGGTATTTGTTCTCATCTGTAATTGCAAAAAGCAGCTAAGGCTTTTTAAACCTACACCTGCCTCCCGCTGGCTATCCCCACCTTTTAACCTCCAGAGTGAATTATCATGGCCATCTCCCCACTCCACAAAGCTTTTAAAACATTAACTTTTGTTGGGTTTTTTTTGTTTGTTTGTTTTTTTTGGGGGGGGATGTGGTTTTTTTTGTTGTTCTTGTTTTTTGGTTTTTTAAGAGTGTCCTACCTGCAGCCACGTAGTGGGAAAGGCAATAGGGCTTATCTCATTTCTTAGTGAGTGAAATTCCTTCAGGTGTGACAGGTCCAGCTTTGTCTCAGTGCCACTCTTCACTGTCAAACCGAGTACTGTGTACAGAGGTCTTCGGCTGTGTAAGAGCCAGGCTTTGAGAAGTGAGCAGTATGGGGGTGACAAAGCATAGGAGTAGGTATTACCTCTTTGAAGGCTGCATTTAAAAAATCCACTCTACCAGTAAAAAAATTTTATTACAGAATATGATTTGCACTGCACACACATGTCCAATATTCATGCTCATGAAAATTTGGGCTGTATATCTTATCAGATATGCAGGGTCAAATCTGTAGGTGGCTCCATTGACTAGAATAAATCAACTTCAGTTTCTGAAGATCCTAAGTCTGATTTTGATATATTTTATTTTAAACAGAGTTGACTGGGAGCAGAATGACTCCATTAAACTAAAATGTTTTTCTTCACAGAGCAGAACTGCTAATTACTTATTTTATGAGCTGGTGCATTTAGTTTACATTCATCTGACTTGATTCCAGTATCAAACTTATTTTAAAAGCATCATTGTATACAGTTTAGATTGCAGTAGACTAGATTTTTGCTTCTGTACCAAGTCTTTGATTCTATGGGTTTCAAAGGAAAAGAAAGAAGTTCTATATGTAAACAATACTTCCCTCCCCCCAATACTTTGCAATAGTTATTTTTAACATTACCAAGAGAGCGATGATAAATCAGAGGCTAAAACACCTGAAAGTATACATAATACTGATAGTACTATAAGAGCAGAAACAACCTCATATTATTTGCATGTAAATAATGAATTTACATTATTTATACTAGCAAAACTACTTACCAAGTTTCTTAATACTTTCACTTTATCTACAAATGAGATTAGCAGCCATTGTTATTTCCAGAGGGATTACAGACTGCATGTAAACACAAAGCTAAGGAATAACTCCCAGTGTTAAGTACTCAGAATAGAAAACACATTAGAAAATGTTTTTACTGGTGTAACATCTGGAACTCCAAAGGAGGCATTGAGTTCCTCTTAGCTACAGAATCAGAGCAAGAAGCAAGATTAAACTATGTCAAGAAAAGCAGAGGCAAATGGACAGAGATGAGGATAATGATATGGTGAGACAAAGTACCCATACAGAATTGCAGTCCCTGAAGCCAGAAGTGACCACCTGTCCAGAAAGAGAAGCCAGCAGTAATGACTGACAGGTCTCACTCCCTTAAAGGACTTACAAAGTAACAACATGCTATCTTTCACAGAGGTTTTCTTTTCCCCCAAGTAAAAGGGAGTGTATAGCTGGAAAGGGTTGGGTATTTATGGGTAAAGCAGAGAAGTTATTAAGAGCAGGGCAGAGATAAGGTTAGACTTGGATGATATAATGTGCTGATAAAGCTGGGAGAGATGTTTCTTACCCAGAGTGTTTTAAAGCCCTTGACCATTGTTGCAATACTAACCAGTTAATTAGGGTTGGGACATGTAGCAATTTACTGAGAAATGAAGTCTCAAGGTGCCTTATGTAAAATCAGAAAAAAACCCACCTAAGTTTTTACAGCACTGTTTCCAGAATGCTTTCATGTTCAGATACATTTAACAAACACAAAGATAGCAAAGATACAGATTCCTGAAATGCCATGGGAAAAGGCCAGAGAAGGAAATGCACTTTCTGTACAAGAGCTGCAATATCTTTCTGTATCTCAGCAGCAATGGCCAATTTCGTGCCCTTGAGCAGGACTTGGTCAGGACCTTCCATCCCCCAGCTGAAGACCCAGTGGCCAGGCAGCACCAGCCTGGGCAGGGAGCAGAGCTCAGCCTCCTCCATCTGCTGAGCCTGCTGCACGTCACCGAAGCACAGCTGCCCCTCTGACAGGAAATGGGCGAGTACCTGACCACCACGCTGGCAGCATCCTTTCACAGTAATATGGTTGTGTGTTACAGACCCCAAATTTTCTTGGAGGAAACAGAGAAGTCTGTGGGCACAGGGAAGTGCATTGCCTCCAGTCCCCAAAGTGGGACAGCTTTGGGGTGTGAGTGATGCTGCAGTCTCCATACAATAGTGGTGGCTGTTTGGCAGCAGCTGGTGAGCCAAGGACCACAGGCTCCCTGAGCACCTCTCTACATCCGCCTCTGCTACAGAGAGCTTGCTTTTTTCCTCATTTAATGAATATTTAAGTAAGCTGTGTGAAGTGGGAACACCACTGGCAAAGCAAAAAGGGTATTCTGGGATCAGCCGCTCCCGTTCACGTTTATAGGAACTGTTCCTGGAAATGGGTTCAAGTTCCCCCAGGCAGTAAAGGGAATTGAGCCTCTCACGTCTCGGGTTAGTGGTATAATTATCTTCAACTGAGTAAAAAGGCAATGGGTTCACCCTTCCTCTTCGGTTTTCTAACCCAGGCTTTTATCTCATTTGCTTTTATTTCAGAGCTGGAAGATGAAATGTGACACAGAGAAAGAGAAAACACTGGAACAAGATGCATGGGGTTTTTTCTTTCTTCTGGGGCAAGAAAGAATTGCTTTGTCTTGATTTAAACCATTTTTTTCACAAATGATTGCTCTTTGTCAGAGAACTAAAGAATGAATAAATGTGCTATTAATCGCAGTTTGGGATTTTATATCAAGCTCTCTTTTTTTTCTGCTAAATAAGCAATGCACACACACAAAGCTTTTAGTACATTTACAATTAAATTCACATAAAATAGTTAGGTTCTGTAAAAAGCACAAGTTAAAAAATAGTAAATATCTTTTTAATGACACTGTTTTTAAAGGAGAAATCATATATCCATATATCTATATATCCACAGACCACAGTTCAAGTAGTGTTTAAGGATATTACACTTCTTTTGGGGAACAAATAAAGTTTTGTAGTTGACCTTAAGTTGTTTTTGAAAATCCTTTAAGTTAAAGTACAAAGGAAAAAAAATACCCACAAAGAGGAATAACTGCTTTTCCTTGAGCATCTTTCTCTCCTGCAAATTGGTATCTAGCAAATGTCATTGAAGAGAGTTAATATGGCCTTATCTGTCTCAGCAAGACCTGGCAAACTCCTCGAGCAGAAAGTTGAAAGCACTGCTTCTAATTTGTCTTTGTATTCCAGTCACATTGCTGGTCTTGGCGAGTTACACCCGACTATTAAAATAAAGTACCAAATAGGAAAGAGGAGGTAAAAAAAAAAAGAAAGAGGAGAAGAGAGCAGAGGACAGTCAGATGCAGCACCCACCTGACAGGCAAAAAGGGAGTTAAGCGGCTGTACAGCCCTGCAACCACCTGCAAAAGTAAAATCACCCTTCACTCTCAGGAAACCTTTTCCTGAAAAACAGGGTCCTAAAACAACTGGCAGACAACAAATTGGCAACTGACAATATTTTTACTATCCAGTTTTCCAAACACTGTAATGGTATGGCGGTGGTTAAATGTGTTACAAACGAGCAGCTCTCTGGTGTATTTGATTTCGATTAACAGTCTCCATCTTCCCGGATGCCAAGGTGAAACTGTGGTTCTATGGGGAGAGCAGCTGCAGGGAAAAGGTTTCTACAGTGCAAAAGATTTCTACAGACAAAGCCTGGGACAGCTGGGAAGGAGTTAGGTACCCTGCACATGGATGAAGTTTGACGACACACACATTAGTCCAAAATCTCCAAGTCTCACTACCTCTCCCACAATTAATATGTGAATGAAAGATGTTCATCAAGGTCTAATATAGATCCTTCCCCCTAACTCCTGCACTCTGGGGGCTGACAACAACAGCATGCAAAACCATTGTGAGGAAAACACTTTTGCCTTGATTAGTGATAGACATATCTTGGTTTATTCTCACCAGTATTCCAAAACATGTAAATGCACCAAACCTTCTATCTTGTTAATTAAATTTGTCTTAGGAAGATGAAACTATATGTCACAGGTCAGGCCATTGTCACTCTTCCTATAAAAGAACTGTTCCCATACAACTGATGGCTGGAATGACACAGGATGGACAGGACATATCACACTACTTTGCACTGTGTGGATTTTGACTCCCTTGCCTATCTCAGCATTATTTTCCATTTTCATCACATGGCTGTGATGTCTTCAAAACCACTATACAAAAATGTCTGGGAATTTCTTACTTTTAAAACAGTGGTCATTTCACAGCATGTTTATGATTTGTGTGGGACACAAATCAGAGAATGATTCAATCATTAAGGTTGGAAAAGACCTGTAAGATCCATAAAGTCCAGCCATTTAACCTAACATTGCCAGGTCCAGCAATAAACCATGTCCCTAGTGCCACTAGTGCCATCTACATGCCTTTTGAACACTTCCAGGGAGTGCGATTCCACCACTTCCCTGGGCAACCTGTTCCAATGCCTGATCACCCCTTGCACAACATCTCTGTAAAGGAAGCCTTTAATGCATTCTGCAGAGGGGTTAATCTTGGAACAGACATGCCCACATCAGACAGTAAAGCACTGGCAAAAATTCTTGATCTTTCTGTACTAGCAGTTAACCATACAGGCAAGGTACTGATGCTGTAGCACATTTCCACAGGTTCAAAGATTTTCTGCTAACTCCTTTCATACATGCCCTGTTGAACATCCTAAACTTAAATTGTTTAGGTGACAGAGTAACTCCAGCAGAAGACTCAGTGAGATATCTTGAAAGAGACTTTTTTTTTTTGTTATTATACAGCACTAGCATTTAACTCTATGTTGTCATGGAAATCCTCTCCTCCCTAAGATGTTTAAAGTAAACAGCCATCTCTCTGTCTTTCTTCAGTTTTCATGAATGACAGCTTAACTACCACAGACACCACTTATCCACAGGTGGTTTTGGCAGTTTAGGGGGTATTTCTCATATTTTTTCACTTAAGTCTGGAATAGAGGTCAAGGCATTCCTCTCTAATTGCTGACCTTTCTTCCCCTCAATTTCTTTTCTCTGCCAGCTGCTAGGGGAAAAAACCACAGTGATATCCATTCATTGATATCCATAGATGAAAAGGTATCAATTCAAAATATCCCACCTTCTAAAACCATGTGAAAGTTCGTATTTAAAAAGCACCCAGGTGGTACATTATATACTTCTTCTGGTGAAGGGGAGGTGAGGAAAGGAGAATCATTTGTGCATAAATGAGTAATATCAGCTTCTTCCTTCATTAAGAATGGTATTAACAACATAACTGTATTTGCAGAAAACATGAAAAACACTGAACTCACCATGTTACTATGTGGGAGCAACTATCCTTAACACAAAAAAGATCTTCTCTTCAGGGTATCCACTAAGACAGACAGAAATGCAAATGACACTGCGAGTCATCTCTTCTTCGGGCACACCTCCATCAGTATTGTCCAAGACAAAATACCTTGAAATTCTGCCTTAATGGACTAGATACATTGTTTTAAGGGAATCGTATTTTTTCTGTGGTCTTAATATTTTAAAAAGGAGATATGCTCAGGAGGATCTTATATTGACACAAATCTACCTGATGTTCTCCTTTAAGAATGAGAGCAAAAATTTTAGAAACTAACATCACCATACCTCTTTTGCAGTAACGAAGAAGAAACTGGACAAGTAAACTAGTCAGCACTGCATGCTCAGATAAACTCTTTCCCACTTTCCTGTGCTATCTGTGCATTACCACCATACTAAAACCCAAGTGTGTCCCTAAGGTACCACGAAAAGCTTCCAGCAAGCATCAGCAGGGAGGATGCTTCTGCAGGGAGAAGGGCTTTTCAACAGGGCATGATGCCACGTGCACAGCAAAACAAAACTGTAAAGCTCAGCAGGGAAAGATGTGGAGCTGGCAGAAATACTTCTGTACTGCTGAAATGAGTTCTGCTCCCACTCATACCAGAGCTACATTTGTCACATCACAGGTCTCTTCTCTCTGTTTCAGGGTTGCATTAAATGAGAGAGACAGCACAAATTTGCACAGAGACAATCTCAGCAGCACTGGCTGTAGGAAAATGCTGGTGCCTTGCTGTTGCTTACCTCCATCAGTTCTGGGACAAGCCATGCAGCCCAAATACATCCTCCCCAGCCCCCTGCCTTAAGCAGAGCTTCAAAGGAAACTCACTCATTACAAGCATAGAAGCCAAAAAATTAGCTTTAAGGTAGTTTTGCACTGCCAAGTGACCTTCCCATTTCCCTTCTCTCTGAAACCTGAAACATAGGGTTCATGTCCCAGACTGGTGGAGTGCTTTGCTACTGTAAGCTTAACAAAAATGCACAACTATTTAATTGCTCCAATATTCAGGTTCTTTACTGTCACCTGAATTTGAGCCATCTGAGACTTCTCTACTAAACATCACTGACTGACACTCTCAGTGTACTCGTGACTGCACAGTCCATTTCCCAAAACAGACCGGGTAAACTTGGGGAGAGAAGGGTGGCTGCCATTTCAATGCGTCCACAGCTTTTCTTGTCAAGTCCTCTGTTCTTCAGATGCTGGGAACACAAGCTTGGAACACTTCAAATATAAAACTGTTCTTTTTGCTGTGTTTTACTGTCAACCTAAGTCACAAAGCATACCACTCAATGACCAAAACACCATTTCAGCCTGCAGCAACGTCCCTGATTTATTTGGCCTAGGGAGTTACTCCTTCAGGTTGAAATACATGCCACTGGACTGAAGAAAGCACAGAAATGTCAAGTGTTTAAATATTTGCTATGGAGAAAATATATAAAGAATTACCTGACATGAGTGTGATGCAACTTGTCTAATGACACAGGAGAGGTGTGTTTTCTCCAGCTCCCCTGTGCTAGGTCACGGATTTGGACAAGTAAGGTAAAAGCAAGGGTAATTAAGCACTTTCCTCTGCTGTTGAGTCCCATATCCATCCTATCTGTGTCTAATTTTCACTTTTGCTAGGATCAGGAAAACAATGCCTCCTCCATCTGCAAGGAATGTCAGGAAAGTACTTCCAGATCAATGAATGGAAACTGCCACACCAATGCACTTTGTTAGCCTTTTAAACAGAAAATATCTTTGGAAATCATAAAACTAGCAAAGAAATGGAAATAATAAATGTCTCAATCAATAAAATAAAATAGTCTGGAGCAGTATCAAATCCAGAGTTATCACCACCACATAAATTTTGGTCTCATTCAAGGTTTAATACAGCATAAACAAGGTAACAAAAATTAAAATTGTAGGGAATGGAATGGCATCCTCAATTGTTTATGAATTATAATGCTAACCAGGAAAAAGAAGAACAGAAAAAACAAGTGTGTTGGAAAACAACTGTTGAGTTTGCTATACATCAAACCCAATTTTACTTCTGTGTTCTCAGAATGGAGCGTTTCAATTTTCACACTCTAAAACAAACCATACGAGAGCTTTAAATGATCCAGATGGGACGCCTTTTGTTAAAGCTTTTGAAATCAGCACTATAGTTCTGTTTCATGGATGGATTTTGGTTGGTGTGTTATTGCAATCAGTAATGCTAAAACAGTCTGTCAAGCTCTCAAGTAGAGAGATGACAGAAGAGAGAACTAAGGGGAACAAACACACAAAAACACCCCTTTAAAACCTGTAATGTATCATGACTTTTTTTTCGGAGGACATGAATCGAGAAATAAAGAAAACGCAGACACTCAGGAATGGCCCTGCTGGTAAATCACAGCTCATCATTCCACACACTCTTGAATTTATGGATGAAAGCCTGTGAGAAACAAACAAATCATACTTCCTATATATAATAAACTACAGGCTGGACTCAGCATCCTAAGTATTTTGTAAAAGAAATGAAAACTACATTCTAAACACAGCAGTCCAAGCTATACACTTAATGAAAAGATGATAGCATAATAATTAACCCTAATCAACATGGTTTTACAGGAAACAGGTCTAGTCAAGCAAACTTGCTGCTGTTTTTTGAAAAACAACGAGCAGAAGCAATCAACAATCCCAGGACAGACTTCTGTATAGCACCCAGATGCATGCATAACTAGCAACCCTGACTGTTTTTAAAGCACTTACACAAAATCAATGCAGCCAATGCCAAATCGATTAAAAAGCAGCTGAGAGGGAGTTCGCACACATGAATGAAACCCCTCTTTTCATACATGGGCTTCATCATCTGAGAGCAGCTTTTTTAATGGGGCCTACAAGGATCTGGTTACAAAACTGCTTCTTGTCTTCATGAATGATCTGAAAGAAAATACCAATCAATTTTCGGTAACAGCTGGAGAAGAGTCAAAATTAGAGGGAGGGGGATAAACACAACTGTGGATGTGTCAATTATTTAAGTCATCTTGAGTTGCCTGACAAGGAGGGTTCTTCTGAACTACAGTAAACCCCTGCAACCCTATGAAAAATCACAGGTGTATTGGCAAGGATTAAGGAATAAAAGATGAGGATCTATGGCAGCAGTGAAGTCCTTAGACAAGTACTGCGCCCTGTCCCAACACCTGCCCATCCATCAGGCGAAAACACTGACAGATTAGAGAAGGACTGGATTCAGGAAAATGAAACAAAATTTATCTGAGATTGAGGAAATTAAACAATACCAGAAGACTTTCTTATTTGCCGAAGAGAGCTCAGAGATGATTCATTAAAAACAGAGGAAAGAGGTTTCCAGCCATAATGTGCTTTAACCTAGGGGGAAAAGACATAGAAATATCAATGACAAATCTAGATTCAGACTAAAAGGCTGTACTTAACATATCAAGACCTTTTCCTAGGTAAAAGAATTTCCCATTTGCTTTGCTGTTCTCAACAAGAATGGGGGGGGCTGCACCAATGCAGGGGGCATGTATCTGTTAGATGTGAAAACAACTGACATCAAAATTAAAAATAAACCAAACCCCTCTCTATAGACATACAAAGTTCTTCAAGGCTTCACCAAAGAGATGATGCTGACAAAACCATCCCATTGAAAGACTGATTTCCTAAGAAAAAGCAAGCACCATATAATAAGGCCTTGAAGGGGTACAGCAGAGATAAACAAGGCATGCAGGGGGATGTCCCACAGCCCTCAGCTGCTGCTCCTGCAAAACCTCATCAGTTGTAACACAAGACTTGCAGGTAGATTAAATGCTTATTATCTTTTTGAGTAGTAACACTCCTGTTGTAATCATGACCATCTAAGGATATGGGACAGGCAGGATTGGTGGAGAGATGCACCTCTGGGAAAAAAGCACGCACACTTTTGGGCACACACAACCCCTTTTTACAGGTGCAAGGTAAGCTGTGGAGCAGAACAGGATGAAAAACAGAGGAATAATGACGAAAAAGGAGGTGGTGGCAGTGAAAAAGAGATGGATGCTGCGGAGTGGTCCTCACTGGCCTTGGTACAGCTTCCCCTTGCCCCACACCAGCCCCCCCAACCCCAGCACCCGCTCCCTGTGTCCCACTGCCTCCTGAGGCCAGCACCAGGGCTGCAAACCTCCCTGCAATGTCAGCACTGTGCAGCTGCTTTAGTAAGTAACTGCACTTAATTCATTAACTCTCCAAGATTAGCAGAAGACGCATGCTGCAGCCAAGACCAACAGAGCCAAATAAATTCAGAATTTTCAGGCCAAGTCACAGAGTTATACCAAGCCAACAGAATTTTTTTTAAATGAGGAAAACATTCACTAAGTACTTTTCATTCTTGAGACCTTTGCAAAACCCTCTGCAGGATTTGCTTTAAACAAGGCTTCTCCCAGAGCAAGCACCAACAGAAAACATGATGAAGACTTTTTATTTTAATGACATTATTCTTAATTGCATAAAAAAGTGGATTCTCAGCAAAAAGTCAGTTTCAAATTCATCCGTGAATAAAAGCAGCAAAGAACTGCCAGACCTAGTGAAAAACTGCCAGGGTGGATGTGGGTGGAAAGGAGATTCTTCAAGAAAATCCTCTGATACCAACTGCCTTGGTCTGAGGGCCCAGCCCTGTCTGCATGTAGCCTAGCCTGTACCCAAAAATGCCACTCCACTAAGCACTTGCAACCTCTTTATGTCCATTAACATTATGGTCACTGCAAGAGGGTTCTGTTACACTGTAATTCCAAACAAATGCAGTCTTGTGTTAATGATTTCATGCTCGCTTAACCTGGCTGCCAGGCACCAGGCAGGTCAGGAGCCCTCAGCATTCCCATGCACACACTTTGCATTAACAAACTGCTGGCCAGGAAATAGTAAGTTAGAGAGTTTCTGTGAAACCAGGCTGGCCTAAAGATATGTATGTACACAAAGGCATGAGGAGATAGCAGACACACAGATTGTAGGAGGACTTGCAAAGAGACACCATCCCTTACAAGCAGCCGCAGGTGGCCAGCACGGTCCCTTCTCCTGGGGGTCCTCCTTCCACTCCAGCGCTGCCCCCAGGTTGCTACACAAGCTCATCCCAGCTCCCTGCCTCACCAGCCACTGTGTAAACCCATCCCCAGTTCAGTGGGCACTGGGACGGCAGAGAGTCCTCTGCTGTTCCCCCTTGCGCCAGGGTGATCACCCACCAGTGCCGGGGCTGGCAACCAGTCAGAACTGGAGAGTGCTCTGGGCAGACCCCACGTGCCACAGTGCTGGGTCCAGCACGTACGCCAGGCACAGCACCTGTGCACATCGCATCCCTGGTGATGAAATAAAACACCCTGCACTCTTGACAGGAATCGAAAGAGCAACCTAATCCCAAGAACCCAATATTATAGCTGTTCCTTAAGAAACGCCCCCAAAGTCTGCTTTTCAAGTGATAAATGTATTATTTACCTAAAGAAATCTTATTATTATTACATATCCAATACACATTAACGTAAGATTTGTATGAAATTTGTATGAATGCATTCCTCTACCTGAGCTTAGACATTAAGATGCCAATAGTTTCTTCAAATAAAAAGGCAGAGGTATGAAGGCTGACAGCAAGCTCATCTTTTAAGTACTCAAAAAGTCCCCAGGGAATTATAAAACTCAAGAACTACAGTGCATTATTTCACAAAAAAAAGTAAGGAAAAAGTAGAATTTCTTATAAAAGGTGGCACACAGTAAAGTGTAATTCACACAGTATGAGAACATAAAACCATTAATAATAACCTAGTATAAAGTACATATTGAAGTTATTATTAGGGAAAATTGCAGATTTTCTTTTTATTATGGATTTGGAAAATTCTGAAAAGAATTTGAAAAGCGACAGGACCTTATTAAGAGAAGTATCTCCCAAGTGCAGCTCCTTTTAAAAAGCCTTGAGAGTAAGAATTTATTTATACCTTCTATGACTCAAAAAACCAGAAATCAGTGAAAATTGGGAAGGAAGGTGATCATGGCAATCCTTGGTGAGGTGGGTTAGGACAGTGCCAGCCTTCTGTGGGTGGCTGCAACCTTGGTGCCTTGGTCGTCCCAGGGCTCGATGCAACATCCTAGTGACAAACCCACCTCCTGAGGTGGTTCTGTCTTACATGCTGTGCCAGAGGAGCACAAGGCCCCAGTGTAAACCAGCCTTGCTGCTGGAGAGGATGCTCTGGCCTTCTTCACCACCTGCAGCTGCTCTTTCCTCTCCTGTCTGCTCCTGCCAGCATGAGTATTTGGATGCTGTGCAGTGAGCTGGTCAGGGAACTAACCCATATGAAAATTAACCCAAGATGAAGTATAATTAATTTCCCTTTGGTTTTGCTCCCTCATGCAGCTGGGAAAACCCTAGCAGTGGCAGGAGAGGGAAAGGAGTGGGAGAAAAAGCACCGAGAGCAATGGGGTAAGGAGATCTGGACCCACTGCCTAGCAGCAGTCTGGCAGGACAAGCATAAAGATGTTTAAGCCAGAGGCAAAACAAGCTTCAGGTCCTACGCCTCCAAATCCTTAGACAGAAAAAAAATCGGATGGGAAATTTATATTTTACATCACTGCCTCAAACTCAGTGGAAGCAAATTTCTGAGAGGTGGCAGGAGAAAGGAGGCTGGTGGTGAGTGGGACTAGACCAGCCATCTCTGTGGATCCAAATAAATCCTGCTGGTGCAGAAGATACGGCACCACACCACCACAGCACTTGGGAGAGCCAGTGGCAGGTGTCAACACTCAGGGGGACCCCAGAAGTTCAACTGTTGTTTGATCCCAAATGCTCAGGCCACACCTGCTCCACCTTGCTTGGGTGATGCATTCATTGCAAGACAATCCATCCTGTAACAAGGACTGTCAAAATCGCTACCACTGGATAGAAGTATCCCAGTATACTGCTGGCAAAGCTTTTTTCTTCTCTCCTTTGCTTTTCAGTCTCTTTCCACCACACACTTTTTCCAAGCGTATCCCTTGTGTGACAACATGATGTTTTAGTTTGTCAGCTTTTAGGTGTCAAAGCATATTGACGCTTAGGCAAACAAGCCACTCCTGACAAACATGACCTCCCCGCAGAAATTACAACTCTGCACTCTGTGCCGTTTATGGCTGTCATATGACTCTAAGAGCAAACTTTACAGCAAACCTTGGAAATCAAATCCTTCATTTGCTAGCTTTAGGACTATTATTCCATTTATCCATTTCTTTCTTTTCTTGCTCAAAACTATTATTCCTTGCTTCTTAAAACCTCTGCATAAAACCTCTCCAATGTTTTTAACCCTTTATCCATAAAGAAAGGGTAGGAATAAAACACTGATACAGTTGGGATGGAATTAAAGAGAAGTGGATTTTCATAGACAACCTCCATATGGCAGAGAATTTAGCTCACTGACTTTGTGTCTGCCACTGAGATATGCAAGTTGCTGTCAGGTGTGTAGACTAATGAGGATTACAGTATTGGAGTGGAGGCTCATTATAAACATACTAATTAGTACCATGAAGGTGGCAAATGCAGCACTTCTGACAATGTGAGTACTAGGTCACAAAAGACAGAAAGCTGCTACTTTAGAGTCCATAATTTATAACATTGCTTATGATGGCGAAACCAGTGAAGTAGAAAAAAGATTAAATTTTTTCACTGGATCACTGAACGCTTGCCAGAAAGACGGCACTAAAATCCAGGCAGTTAAGTTTTCTAATTCATAGCCAAGAAGTTTGACCCTAGTTCATAAACCAATACAATATAAAATACCAGCATTATATCAAATAGGCTATTTCATATTCGAAAAGCCCTATCACTAATAGAGGTATTTTCCCAAAACTTACTAAGTACTTTTCCCTCTTTCCACAGTAATTTAGAGTCACTCTAATGAGAGAAAGTTGTGATTCAAACCAGAAAACTCTTCATCTTAAGAACTGCCCAAAAACCAGTGAGTACTTACATTAATCCTGAAACAATTTCTAATAACTCTAGCATGCAAAGAAGCCTTTTGTGCATTTGTTTCTCCTACAGAAACAGCAGAATGGAAGAAATGAAAGAGCTGGACTATAGAGGGTCAGATTCTGTATGAGGTACTAAGTAATCTCTCCGTTTGCAGACCATAAAATTGCATAAAAATCAGTGTTCGTGAGTATTTTTAAGCTGCAGAGTTTACATAAAATTGAAAAATGTTTCACATCAGCATCAAAACACAAAGTAAGATTGTCTTCAGTTTGATAATGGACCTACAAAGCAAGAAAATCACTCTTCTTTTATCTTTCAGTTCAGTCTACAATATAATACGGATAAAGAATGGTAAGATTGCAAGCAGAGGCTGCTATGCAAATAGGGAGCCCAAATCTCATCTGAACCCAAGGTGAAATTCACAGAATTGAGAATATTTTCTACTTTTAGCTACAACTAGCTGTTCTAACTTCACACTGATGACTGTAGAGAATTTGACCTATATTTTCTAAGAGAAATTTCTGCTGTTAATAAAACACGTATTTTTAGATTTCATTCACTCTCTTTGAGCAGCCTAATAGTTTTGAGATAAAAATACTATAGAGGAACTCCCCTGTACCCATATCAATGAACAGCCCTCAGGGAATGCCAGAGCATTAACCTGCCTGATAACTGCATTAACCTTTCCCCGAAGGACATTTTCTCTGAAACTGTGAAAATCTGCCAACGTGTGTCTTCCACCGTATCACCCCATGCCCTTCTTTTGTGAAAGGGCAGTAATTACTGTAAAACAACAGTTTAAGGCAGAGACAACAGCACTGATGATTTAATCAGGGAATTTCCTCATAGGCTCTCCCAGTAGGAAGGACTTAGAAACACTGCTATCTAGAGTCTTTTCAAAGTCAGGAATAACAAATATTAATTATCTTCCATGGATTACCTTCACAACAGTGTCTGTAAACTGACATTCAGGAACCGTGAGGATTAATTACAAGTAATGAAGCTCACTTCTGCATCGCACAGTTAAACACAACTCCCTGCAAATGAGTTTGACCTTTCCACCACCACATGCTCTGGAATTCCTTGCTCAGAAGGGGATTACCTGCAGCCAGCATCTTCACATGAGAACCAGGATCACGTCTGAGACAGGCTAGAGATCTGGCTCTATTATATTCAGGCTTTAAAAAAGCTGAAATAGATATTTGACAGGAAGCCATATTTTAGTAGATGACACCATGTGAGCCACTGACAACTCAACAGGCTTCCTGCGGAAAATGCTTGGTAACACTTGTGCAGACTTGTGCATACATGGGAAAGGTGTACCTGCACTAACACACAGCTCACTATCGAGAGGCCTCGGCTGTGAAGCTTGAAGATACCCCAACCCCAGAATGTAACACAATTAAAATCACTGCAAGACTGAACTAAAGAGTGGATATATTATTGACAAACTATTCAGTCCTAGTAGCACACTGAGAAACATTCTCATATACTCAAATGATGTCATTAAACAAGTAACAGGATGAAATTTCATCATGCATTCATCATGGTGGTATTTTGGAAAAGAAGCAAGGTCATAGGCTTATACAGCAATGTTTTGCAAAATGAACATGAAAAATCACATCTAATGTAATTACTAGTTTGGAGAGGCATGACTTCTGTAAGTCAGTCATGCCAAAACACACTTTCTGCATTTTTGTTTGAATCTGAGATGCTCCAGCCTGGAGTTTATGGACACACAGAATATCAAAGAAAGTGTTCATCAAAAGATCTCATTGGCTTCAAATGTATCGTTTTGTGTCACCATTTGAAAAAAGAAATCATAGTGTTATGAAGGTGGTATGAAACTATTAAAAAATTAATGCTTTAAAGTTTTTCCACAGACATGCTGATTCAATCAGTCATGTCTTAAAAGTCACATTTGACATCAGAATTTAATGACCCTGATAAACTTGATCCTCACAAGCAGAGAGAGTCAGTTCCTTTCCCTGGAGAAAGTGGACTGCCTCCTCCTTTAATGTGCTCACTTCTAAGGCTGGGAACTGCCTGGTTGCTGACGAGTATTTGCAGGTCAGTTTGCATTTTCGTAGACTTTAGTTGCTGCCTTAAGTCATCGCTCCCAGCAGAGAAGAAACAGTTTTAAATGCCACAAAATTGACAATCTCCACTCTAGCAGAGGAAAGCCACTAAATCTGACATCACTTCTCATCACCTACGCTTTATAGGTCAGATGTGTCCAACTGCAAGTCAAGATTAAAAGTGGCTTGCTACTAATCTTAGCACAGACATTAGTGCCGCTCTAATACACTGTCTGTGCAGCAGGGCAGGAGATGAAATAATCAGCTATCTGGCTGGCCTCTGACCTTGGCTTGGAAGTGGGGGTGGGAGCAGCATCAAAAACACATTTAATGATCTCTGCCCCTGTGAGTCAAGTTTAGTAATAATTGTAACAAAAAATTCAAGTAGTCTGACTTCAAGATCCTTCAGAAGATGCTAACAACTCTGACTTATGTCATTCTCAGTCAAATAAATACCTCTCAAAACTGGCCTGTCTCCCGCTTTGTCCTGCAGCTGCTAGCATGACATGGGATTCAATGCTCACAGCAGCTTTAAAAATTTTTAATGAATAATTACACCAGCCAGATTTCCATATCACTTTAACTTCATCAGTATTATTACCTTTGGAGATACTCACGTAGACATCCCACTGGAGCACTTCAAGAAAGGCCAAGGATAACATATTTGGATCTATAAATTTACCATGGAACTGTTTCTGGTGATTTCCCTAACGATCTGTTCCCTGAGTGCATTTTTTTTTTTTAACAAAACCAGAGATCCATCACAAATAAAGAAGAAAGATGAAATTGTCTTTTTCCTTCTGTCCATCTAGATGAATGAAGATGCCTTCAAATTATTAAGATTTCTTGGAACATCAGTGACCATAGCAAAAACTTTCTGTACCCCTTGATAAGCAAAAAAGCCATCACTAAGTTGTGAACCAAATTTATAGAGCAGAAATACTTGTCGACTTCATTTGGGGAAAAAGGTCTGAGGCATAAGAAAAGCCCAAAGATAATGATTTACATCATATGGAACCTCTCAGTCCCATTCTCTTTTAATTACCTTCATCACTATGCAGACAATGGGCTTTTTGTTTCATTCTTTTAACTTAGACTGAGTATGGATGCCCTATTAACCACAGTACTGCAAATAACAGTGAAGGGATAAATAGCCTTATTAAGAATTAGCTCATTTCACCATTTCTCTGCTCAAAGCATCAAATCTGAACTATCCTGCCAAACCACCCGCTGATAACAAACATGGGAAGACCGTGTTAGTGGTAGAAGTAGAAGGTCTGACGTACTACCACCATCCCAAACAACCACAGCAGAGCCGCTGGCCGCTCCTTGCTGCTGCTGAAAGAGGAAATGCTGCTGGGCATCAGCTGAAGGTCGGCGGCGGCTGCTGCTGCTGCTGCTGCTTCTTCTTAGAATGCAGAGCTAGTTTAAGCACAGATGCGATGCGAAAAACCTGCACAGATGGTTTCTGCCAGTGACTCTTCGATAAGTTACATTTATATTCACTTAAGCTTGGTGTAAAACAGCAACATTATCGTTAAAATTAATGAATTCATGCTTTGGTTTCCTGTAATACTTATTTTGCCATTGACTGACTTACCTACTTCTGTACAGTCTATTTGATAAGAGAAGGCAAATTGTCACCATCCAGAGTACTCTCAGTTATCTAAAATTCTTCACTAAATAGGAGTGTTTATTACCATGAAGGAGCTGTGGTTAAAATAAACACAGATTTCCTGGGAGAAAGATGGCCAAAGTTTGAAGTGCAAGTACAGACATAATCCTAATAAGGTTATGTTTGGTTCAAATCAGTGACTCTAGCCTACACATGAACAAAACAGCCTAATCCCATGCTTGATGCCAATGCAGGCTTGGCAATATAAATAATTTAGATATTCAGTTTTAGGTAACCCAGAGCTCAGTTCAGCATGGAAACTGTGACTAGCTCCTGCCTTAAGTCATTCAGCTAAAGAAAAAGGTTCATTTTCTAAAGAGAAGCACACTGAAGGTATCAGAATCAGCCACGTGCCATTTGTTTTTCATTTCCCAGAACTGCCAGGTGACAAAAAATCAGTGTAGTCTTATGGGATTTTTCCTGGTCCCCAGGCCTGGCTGTCTGGGAACACCACCTTGCACCCATCAGCATCCCTGTAAACTCCTGGGGAGACCTCAGCCCAGAATGCCTCACGAACCTCTTTCCCCTCCTCTATTAAATCACACTGACAGTTCACCAGAAAGGCCAGGCCAGTGTTCATCACTCCAAAAAACACCAGCCACAATGCACAACCCTGCAGCTGCCCCTTGCCCTAATCCCAACCCCCTGCCTTACATTTGGACTATAACTACGCCTGAACATGTAACCTTTATGTAGCTGAGTTATCTAGGGATTTTTCCTTCAATATTTCTTGAATATTTTATTCCATGAGCATCATTCACAGTAATTGAATAATCCAATAATTCTCATCAGTGACATACAGCTTAGTCTCTTTCTAATTTGAGCATGATGATGCCTCATAAATGAACTGGGGCAAGCCAAAAAGTAAAGGCGTTTCAGGCAGTAATGAAATCTAAAATGCTTGCCTGCATCTATTTATTAATGTCACTGCAGAGCAAAAAAGCAATAGAGCATCAAAATGAAACTCCGCATCTGCAGCTTGCCTATCGCCTATCACTTACACGCACACACACAGAGCGTTAATTAAAGGCTGTAGTACAGGTTTCTCTTTATTGAGCCTTTCTGCATTATTTCATGTATAACCCAGACTAAGATGTTCTGATAAAAGCTCAGTAGAAAAATGTCCGAGCAGCCTGCCAAGAACCACACAGACTTGGCCTGTGGACAAAACACAAATCCACAACTGTGGAAAGGAAAACAAAAACGAGGACAGAAAGCCAACCACTCTTTCATTTTGTGATATGGAAAATAGAAGCGTGTTTTTCAGCAGCTGATTGCTTACATGAAATGTTTAAAACTTGCAGCACAACCAGTTGTTGTTCAGAACCAGAACCACGTTGGAGATCACTGGGTTCCTGACTGCAAACATGACTTGAGCAGAGAAAGGGGTTACAAGAATCTTCGAAACACCCCCCCCACCCTGCCCTGCCCTGGTAACTATTAACCTTTGGGGAGCAAAACATTTCTGGGGAGTAAAGTCTCTCAGAGACTGTCACAGACTTGTGCTACACCTGTTTGAATTTCTATTACAAAAGAGCAGGAAGTTATTCTGACACTGAGCCAGATTTTTGAGAAGAATGCATATGAAGCACCTCTCTACACAGGAAAATACCGTATCTTTCTATCTCAGGGTTAGCCAATTGCTAACAATTTTTTTTTCTGATAACATCTGGGTCAGACAGCTGTTTCTTCAGTCTAACACAGTGTCTCTCCTCTAGTTTGCACAGTCCTGAAGAATTTTTATGGTGCTTTACAACACTCCACTGTTCCACTACAGTGTTTTCCAGGAATTCATATACATTTACTTATAGCTAAAGTTATAGAAGAAAATTTGACGTTGGTCAGCTGACAGTACTATACATGCAAAGCAACAGAATGTCTCAATTTTGACATTAGTATGATTTGAGAAATGCTATCTCAACTGAGAAAGAAAAGTCAGAAGACAGGCAGAAAGAATGAGATCATGAGCCCTTCTCTTAACAACAACAAACTGCAAGAGTGGAATTAGACAGATGGATCTGGGCACTACATTTGTAGCACATTTGTGTACACTTGTCTTTCCAGATAGACATGTAACCCAGCCTTCTCCTCAAAGGGAGAATACCTTGGGGGGAAAAGAAACCAAAACAGCTAAACAGAGCTTTACTGCCTTCTTCTTTTCTGGCTGAACTTTCCCCAGCCAAACAAACAAGCAAACCAAACCAAACTAAAACAAACAAACAAAAGAACCTCAACCAACCAAAAAATTCCATTCTATTCAAGTCCTTCATTTGAATAAAGAAAAGTGATTCAATTTACTTTCTTTTTTATATTTTTTACCTTTTTGTATAATATAGTTATATCAACACAAACAGTTTTGAAAACACTGAACCAATTTAGTAGCTCTGTTTTACCTTGAGCTGCGGCTTTCGGTAAATAATGAACCAAACCAATTTACTTTAGCTTGATGTCTAAATTGCTGGATGGTCATTGTAAACTAGACACATTTGGAAGATCACCCAGAATAGAAAGGCTAGCTACCCTCTTTCCTGGCATTTATCTCTCCTGTCTCCTGATAGACACTTTTTCACCAACCCTCTTCTCTCTAGTATGTTGTTCCTGTGTCTTCCCAGAGAACACAGCAGCCTCAGGAGCTCTAATTCCATCTGTTCGCAAGTGTAATTCAATGTCTTCTGTTTCCTAATTGAAGGTACAAAATCCATCTCATAACAGGAGAGAAAAATAATTACACCATACCTGACTGCATATAGGGTTCACACACTTAATACCAGCATGACCCAAGAGGCACTTACTTATTGTGGAAGTTCACTAA
Organism: Platysteira castanea; assembly: GCA_013397175.1. Lineage (NCBI taxonomy): Eukaryota > Metazoa > Chordata > Aves > Passeriformes > Platysteira > Platysteira castanea. The sequence goes on along the minus strand of VYXC01003756.1, from coordinate 72,440 downwards.
AATACACCAGCTAAAGAAGCAATGAATAGCAAAAAAGCCTGACAATTTGAAATTAAGTGACAGTAAATAAGTACTTTTCCTATGCCTTATTATGGTAACACCTGACACTGCCTACCAAGAGCCAGAAACCTCATGCAAGGAACCACAAGAAAATTTGACCTTCTATCGTTCACTGCTAAAAAAAAACCAAACAAAAAAACCCCACCAAAAACCCCCATGAAAAGTCGTTCTGTCATATGAAGAGAGTCAAGATGAATTACACAACTGTTCAGATAATTAGTAGGTACTTTACTAGTAGATCGTCTTCTGTTCTTGAAGTGGAATTACAAAGGTGGCAGGTCACCTGCTTAGTCTCCAAAGCCCTTGGAAAAGAGTCAAATAGAAGGACAGAAACAACTTTGAAAATCACTGCCAGCCCAAAAGCTATCACTGGCCCAGGGTAAATAAAATAACAAACATTAAGGCATGTGTCCTGAAATTCACTTATCTGGAGTCAAAAGCTCAGAAAAAAGGACCAAGCAAAGCACAGGCTTTCTTCACAACTGTACAACACACCAGGGCTGGAGTACTGAGCATCTCAACTTTAACAAAAGGTCTGAAGAGAAGCTCAGAATTAATGGCCTTGTGTAATGGCAAAAATGTACATGAATTCTGTCAGTGCCATTCCTGTTTAAAAGACATAGTGCCCAAAAGACAAGGTCCACTCTTCCCTTCTTCTTGTAATCAACAGGATTTAAAAATAGAGAGAACATCGTACAGCCAGAACGGACCACTAGTTTCTTTACTGATACTTGATGTAAATGTTGTGCCTGTTGTGCACAACATGTCACATGTCCCCCACCATGTGACAAACACAGGTCTGCTGACATGTACCCTCCAGAGGCCCAGGAGAGGGAGGATTTTACAACTTTTAAATGCAAAATCACAAGGCTAATTCTTCCACCTCTCAGTCTCTTTTCTTATCATTCATATTATTTCCCTTATTTGATTCGCCCCTATGTTTTCTAAGCCCCATCTTACTTTTCCCTATTCCAACCAAAATTAGGATTCTTCTTTTCTTGTACACTTTTGTACCATTACTGGTATATTTGTGATCACCTACATAGTGCCTTGTTTCTGAATCAGAATGTGTGGTCCACTTTCAGACTGCTTCTGTGTCTTATGCCAAAATGTCCCTGATATCAAACTTTGCTGGAATCCCAGTTTCCTCTCCTACAGCCTGTATGCTGCCATTTCTATTCACCATTTCTGCTGTTTTAGTAAGTTTTCTACCAATGTAATAATGGTCATGCATCTCTGATGCAAATATCCTTTCGTGCAAGATTTCAGGAAACATGATGTCAAATGTCCAGCCACTTAACCAACTGAATATCTGTTATTTGTAAAGGGCCATTCAGTAATAAAGTGAAAAAGAACCTCCAGCAATATAAATATATATGCAAAGTGACCAGTCATCTTTACTGCAACAGCTGCTGAGGAAACACAGGATTTCCTTGACTTAAAATAATTGAAGTGATTCCACCAGGTGGAAAACAATTTCTGAAAAAGCTCTGTACTTTGCTCTTTCACTGCATTAACCCTAACAAGGTAAAGAGAACGAGGTAATTTTTTTCTTTTTAATTTCTTTGGCTGCTGTAAATGCTGACCCATTCCTCCTGGCCACACAGCCATTTTATTCACCACAATTCTCCATTCCCATCCACACAGCATCAGGGCTACGGCATGCCTTAAGAAAACAGACCTTCAGCAGCATGCTGCTGTCACTTGCATGAGCCTTGCCAGGCTCAGAAAAACCTGGGAGCTGCTGAGGCCAGGCACCCTGACCCTGCTGCTCACAAATGACATTGAGGCTCTGAAAGCACCTCTGCCTTCTGTGAGAGCAAAAATCAGCACAGCTAAAGTATCATAAATACAGCACTCCAGGTGATTTACCAAAATGCAATCTACAGGCTGCTAGCTGCTTGTAAACTTCCTCTTCATTTCCAGGTATTAAAAAGAAAAAAAAAAAAAAAAGAAAAAAAACCCCAATACTTTTTTTTTTCCCCAGGACTACTTTCCTGTGTTAGAGGGACATCTCTCAGGGCAGCCCCAACTATTAACATGAAATCAGAGGATGTAACACCTGAAACTGTCACTTGGCACTCCCAGTGATGTCCTGTGATCCCATGTAGAGTCCCATAAAAGTATGCTCCTTCCCTGGCTGATCCCAAGCCAGCAAGAGTGGACCCAGGTTTGTAAACAGCAAATCTCAAAGCCTCACCAGGCAAGACAGTGCTCTAGCACAGCTGAGGTTCACCTCGCAAGGACTTCTTCCAGAGATATTCTGAAGGGGGGAAATAAAATTGCATTATTTCATCCTACTGTACTTTATCCCTGGGCTGGTCTGATTTCCCACCCACTCCAGAACCAGGGAGTCAGTTAGACCAGTGTCTTTGCCTGTCTCCATCCTCAGACCATCCTCATTGTCCATTCAAGGCTCAAGGCTTGTGAGTGCTTCAGAGAATCCCTTAAGCGCAGTACAGCTTTTGCCTGCCTAGAACGACCATGGTGTGGATTTTGCATTTTATTTGCTTTCTGATAATCCCTACAAAAGGGAAAAAAAAACCCTGAACTGTTTGTGAGTCGGCAAGGACACAGAGATCTCCCCTCTGCGTGGCCACAGCTCAATATTCACGTTATTGTTGACTAGTGGTGTAATCTCTTTCACAGACAGATGATAAAAGTAACACCAACAACTCAAAGATACATGGTGAAAACATGTTAAATTAAACAAACAATGAATTCCAGGTGGAGAAACATTCAATACATGGTAAGTTACCCGTGGGCTTTTTTATCCTAGAATGGTCTGGGTTGGAAGGGACCTGGAAGGTCATCTACTTCCATACCACCTTTCATACCTATTGGCTTGCTCTGACTCATGATTTTGTAGTTCACTGGCCACACAGAAAACTGAGGAAATATTTCAGAAACTATTTTTACAGCGTCATTTATTATCCTTCTTAACTAGCTGTTTCAAACTTCATATACATGGATAAACCTGCTCCCTCTGACTTGACTTAAAAATGCAATCTAAGCATCGCACAATTCAAAATAATTGCATGGTTCCATTAATTCCTATGTGGTGATTCAGAGTTTACTGAGCTTCCAAGCAATGACTGGACACAGTGGAATGAGAAAAGGGCTGAGAAGTGTAAGGAGAGGCTGGGGCTTGGAGAGCCTTCCACACAAGAAGACACAGAACAGACTCAGCTTGAGCAGCACGAGTATTCACAGTTTCTTACTGCACAAAAACTGTTCAGTGAAAAATTATCAGTCAGCAGGCCTGAAATAAATCAGAGGATTATCTTTTTACTGAAAGCATAATTGTTACTGAATCTGAATGCTATAGGATGTGGTAATAGCCAAAATTGTATGTGAAAAGGAAAAAAAAAAAAGAGAGAAAATAGAAGGTTTCTCAGAGGGTTTCAGAAAGAAATCCATTACTGACCTCCAAACTACACACGACACCCAGCTTGGGAAACTCCCAAGCTGCTGGCTGCCAGCAGCAGGCAGAATATACCACTGAGAAAGATTGCTTTAAAAACATCCTCCATTTTAGACTCATTCCCTGAGCACCCCACACAGGTCACTGTTAGAAACACGCTACTCAGTGAAATGTACTTCTGTAGGAAAGCCCCTCCTGGTTTTGCATTACACTCAAAAACTGAACTGCTCTCAAGGCAACAGTGCCAGAAGAAAAGCAGCAGCACTGCCTGGTGTATACATGTATAACACATTTGCATTTTAAAAGCAGTGTTTGCCACAGCTGAAATATTCTTACTTCCCTCAAGTAATTCAGCATTGCCTTTGAGAAAAAGTGGCAGGCAAAAAAGTGGAAGAAAAAAATCCCAACAGACTTAACGTATGGGTATCTTGGTAAGGTTGAGGTGGCAGAGGCTTCCTCCCTTACCCTCTCCTGACAATGCAGGAATCAGTCCTGTTCAGGATGTTGGCCAGACTTTGTACTCCCCAAGCTCCTGCACTGAGCATCTCATGGACAGCATGAACGACATGGCCTTTGGGCACTGAGAGAGATCCACCTCCACCCCACTCCTCCCCCAGAACCACCAGCTGTTCCTTCCCTCCATGCCCCTGTCTGACCAGTCAGGTACCCTCCAGGAAGGATAGCACGTCCACTGAGGAAACACCTTTTGCCTTCTTATCTGCAAAATATAATGTGGGAGGAAGAGCTACACCTGCTTTCCTCTAGACTGGGAAAAACCATGCCCAGATCATCCTGCTTAAGGGCAGCTCTGTGAGTGCTACGGGCACCTTTAGCTATGATGAAGTGCCAGTCCTGAGCAGGGAAACACAGACTTTGTTCTTGCCAGGGAGTGCGTAGGTGTCAGTGCCAAATCCACAAGTTAATTAAAAACTGTATTTTCTATGGGAAAACAACACGGGCAGCATAATAGAGCTATAATTATAGCCAGGTTTCCACTGGCAACTTGTTAATTGATTCTTATTCTGTTTCTTAAAGGAGAGCAGGGCTGCTGTCACGCCCTCTTTCATTCCCGCTGCTGTAATTTCTCCAGCAATATTCCCAGCAAAATGTCAATACATTTGTGTCTCTGCTCTGAAAGGGGCTCAGCATAGTGTTGCATGACATGTAGTGTCCTGAAAAGAAGTTGCTCTGCCGTATAGTAAATCAGTACATGTGTAATTACCTACATAATTTTATATAGAGCACCAGAAATGAAAATACGGTAAGTCTCATCTCTCCTCAGCCCTGCTCTGTTGTCATGGCAACCGGACACTTTCTGTCTCCCCCCCACCCCGTTCCCAAGGGACAAAGAAAACCACTGGAGACTTCACAATCAGCATACATTAAGCACAAATAGTTTGCCAAATACATTTGTTCACTGACATCTCTTACTTCAGTAATTGTGTGCATTGTGCTCACTAAAGTGAGCTGCTGCAAACACGGCTGCCTGCTTTCTGCCCAGCACCATCCCTGCAAAACAACCCCCAGATCCTCTCCTCCACCTCCGCTTCCCTAACCATGCTTGGGCAAACCCCGTCAAGCTAAGGTGGAGGTTTTTTTGTTCCATTTAGCCATTGTTTCCCTGTTTACATGTGCATGGATGAATGGAGGTGAGCTCAGTTTGACTCCACCTGTATTGCTGAGTCCTAAATTTCTCTGGTGAGCAACAGGTTGAAGTAAATACCTATGTCCTGTAGGCAGCCTTTCACACATGGCCCACTACAGGGAAGAGAAGCAAGGTTTGGGGTTTGTGACACAGGTAAGTGGAAACTTTCACAGCAGCATTGCTTGTCTTGCAAGCATCACCTTGGCTGCAGGAGGTTTGTGGACCAGGTCTAGCACAAGTCCTTCCTTGTGCTGGAAAAGACGCCAGGTGCTGCCTCCTACCCGCCCTCAGTTGCTTAGTGCTTTGCCAAACTTAAAATGACGGGGTTTCAGTGTCCCTGCCAGGTGTTTGGCTTATACCAAGGGAGAACTTTACTTTGGTTTCGTTGGACATACTTGTTAAAATGATTCTTCTATTCCTGACAACAAAGCTGGGGAAAATGCAATTTTTGTGGGTACTAAACCCAAGATCTTCAGAATTTTTCTTTGTTTCAGAGTTGAAAACAGGAGGAGAGGGGCATATGTGTTTGTATGAGTAAGATGTACCTCTTTCTGTTCCTGTGAACTTTCCACTGAGTTTGAGTATTCAAATCCCTCCAAGCCCTACCATCCAGAGGGGATGAAGACCAACACCCATACTGGTGGATGCTAACACCTCCACCACCTCTGTGACACTGGAATGAAGACCCAGGGAAAGGGGTCCCACCAACCCACTGCACACACCTCTATCAATGCTAGGTGCTCCCTGGCCTCATGCCTGTGCCTCCCTGCTGCAGACAGCCAAGGATCTGCTGGACACAAGCATGGAAAACAAGACCCTGGTCCCACAGGCAGCGCATGAGCAACATCCAGCCACCACTGAAAATGCCCTCCTCAAAAATAATGAGGCTTCTCAGTGTTTTCAGTACAAATGAAGGCGAAGTGCTGCAAAGGCGATGATGACTTCCCGTGCCAGCTGTCAGGAGGCAATGTGGGACGTGACGTCGAGGATAAAGACTTGCTGGCACCCCGCACACCCCGCTCCAGCAATGTCCACTTGCGCCAGCAGTCACCAGGCATTGTTCTCGCAGATGTACCAGGCGCTCTCCCATTTCGGGTCATAATGAGCTGCAGATGTGACAGGCATTTCAGATTCTGAATCTGCAGCAACGAGACACTCCACATAGATGCTTCTGCCTCATTTTTACTTGCTAATTCTTAATAATGACAATTTAACTTCATTGTGCATGTGATGTACTGTAACAGCCAATTCAGAAATCACCCTAAAGGGCTCTGATTGCTTAAGAAATCTTGCGAATAGCTTTCCAACATTTTTCATAAAGTGTGTATTCCAAAAATTCAGAATTTCAGATTTTCAGAATATCACTTTGATAGTTCTCTAGAGGGAAGTAATAAATAATTAGGAGGCACCATACTTTGGAGATACAGAGCCAATGTTTCAATTAGAGGCATCCCCATCTCGCTTTTAAAGGACTTCAAAATTAGCATGAAAAAAAGCTGATGTTATACAGAATATATTTACACACATCAAAGAGTAAGTCACAAGTGAAAGCTTAATTAAACTGAAATTTGGGTTGATCAATTAATTCATGCATTTCAGAAGGGAAAAACACCTTATATAACTCTAAGAAACTATGATAAATTTTGGAAAGGCTAGACTTTCCACAATGAGGCAAAAATCAAATTCCTTCAAAGTTTCAGGTTTTACTCCATCTCAAACCTTCATGCTTTTCCTGTAACCCTTTCACATGATGATGCAAACTAGCTCCAATTTTCTGGTTGCTTTTGACACAGAGCTAAAGCCATGTACATGATCCAGTGGTACAAACTCCTGCTGTGGTTAAGGGTATAGTGAATGCTATATTAGAAACGACCTGAAGTTTCCTACAGAGTTACAATTCCTCCATATCAAACTCCAGAGCTCACTCTAAAAGCTGCTTTCCAGCACTGTTTATTTAACATTAACCATGGCAATGTTAAATGTCTCCTCGTTTCAGGGAGGGGCTGCAATAATATAAGCTTTGCAGATGCCTGCAATACACAGAGCAAGAGCAAGTTATGTCTGGATATCACTGCCTCTCAGCACTCATGAAGACAGATTATTTTCCAAAGCATGTGTTAAAATGCTGCAGAGGAGCACTTTTTGGTTTGCAAAATCAAGAAGTTCAGTTAAATGACACTGACTTCTATCTTATTCTGCTCTAACTGCAGCCCAATTTTACCTAGTTTTACCTGTTTGTTTATTAAAGTACTAATCCTGAGGGAAGGTTTGCAGTAACATACTTCACTTAACAAAGATAACAGATCTTTAAGACATGCACATCATATTCACAAAGGGAACATGTATACACTTATTTTGGTTGCATTCTTATACTTCACATATTCATGCTTTAAACATATATCAACTGAAAGCAAGTTTGGCAAGTGTATGGAAATGGCTTTTGCTTACTAGGAATATCTGGGGGCAAGATTTGTGGACTTTTTAAGAAATGTCAATCTGTACTTCACATTAAAAAAATTACACAAATGTTCCTGAAAAACAGTCTTTTTCACTTCTGGAAGTACTTCTTCCCATTATATGTGATTTGTCCACTTATTACAGAAAATAATTAATTCTGTTTTATGAAAGGTTACAATGTGTAAAGTATCCTCTCAATTAGTTATTTTTGGTGTCTTTAAAAAGAGAGAACGGTAAACACTGAGAAAACACACTCAATGCAGAAAATGGGTTTTGACTTCAGATTTGGAAGGACAAGCATTCCTCCGTAACTCAGATCATCGCAGCAGGTTTCCAGGAATAAGTAAAACAAACCCAAACCAAAGCGGGAGGGGGAGTCAATCCTAAAATCTAGGTCAGAGGAAGAAACCAGAGAAATACAAAGCACCATTTTTCATGAGCCTCACAACTGATTGTGTGAAGGTCTCATCTCCTGCCACATTCGTGCATATATGACACTAATTCTGGAGAGGAGCCACAGGAATGTTCCACAAAGGGGTTCAAGTGGCATCTCTGGCGAAGCACGGGAGATTACATCGGAGTAATAACATACCTGGCTATACTAAAGTAAGGTTACCTCAGGGAGAATTTGCTTACAGTGCAGCCTGCAAAAAACTTAATTATCTTGATAAAAAGAAGGGCCAAAAAGCAAAAGGAAATCCTGAGCAATTCTGTTCTTAAGGTAAAGCCTACAAATATAGAAACCGTTTACTGCATTTTTTCATAAACAGACCAGACATACAAGTGGTTCTTACACCCCAAATTTTTATGATCCTCTATTTGGGATCTTCATTCTGCTGCTTAGCCACCTGGTTTTACACTTACAGATGGCTTTGAGATCACAGTTTGTTATCTTACTCAAACATAATTAACAAACACATTTCATCCTCTTGCATCACCAGGGATCTGACTTTTCATGACAGAACAACAAAAATGGAAAACTTCAGCAGATGCAGCCAGCTACTGCTTTCTGTCATCCACTTAAGAGACATCTTTAATACCTCCTTCTATTCTTGCTGTCTTCTGAATAAGCCCTTTCTTACTGTAACAGGGATATAACTCCTACTTAAAGTCACTATAATTTTTGGTTTTGCATAGAAGAGCAAATTAACTGATGAATGCATCTGTTATTTCCTTATCTTTTGTGTTCAATTAACCACTACCATTCTGAGTGACAAAAACTGTCTCTTACCATCTGCCCACTAGAAATCTGCTTTAAGGCTTTTTATCATTAATCAATCCTTTTTTTTTTTTTTTTTTTTTTTTTTAAATTCTTAAGGTAGTGGATTTGCTTTCCTTCTAGCTTTTGCTTTTCTGTTAGCTCTGCCATGAAGCTCGCAGCATGTATGTGAAGGAAATAAGAAAGAAAACTGTTGGACATTGTACCTTCTCATTGCATGGCAACCATACCAAACCAGGGCAAGTAGAAAAATTTAAGAGCTGCATAGGAATGCACAAATAACTGGCATTCCATCCGAAATTTTATTTCTAGTCTCTTGCAATCTCTTAATCCCCAAAGCCTGACTTGGGCACCGTGATGAAGGCAGTGAGGCCAGTTGGCTGTGTTGGCCCCAGAACCACTTGCCCACCTAGAGCAGGGGTGTTCTCCAAGCTGTCGGGAAGCAGCCCACAGGGATAACCCATATCAGGCACCCAACAACCATTTCTAGCCATTCCCTCTCCCAAAGCAGGTGTAAACGCAGGCCGAGGGTGAGACCGGCTGGCCAGGCACATGTTGGTGGGCTGGGCTGACTCTGCCTTGCAACCCCAGGCTCCCCCCTTGCACCCACGTGCTGCCTGTCCAAGGCCCACGTGTGTTTGCACAGGTCTCACGCTAGGCGCTGTGCCAGCACTGGGGTGATGGCAGCCCTACTCTTTCCCCCAAAACTAGCTGGGGCTTAGCTCTGAGTCGAGGCTGGGGCTGGTGTGGCATTGGTCATCTCTAGTTCACATCAGATGCTTCCAGCCCAGCACTGAGTGATCCCAACCTCTTCTGATGAGAAGGATTTCTTTACCCCTTCTGTGACTACAAAAGCAAATTAACTGATGAAAACAGCTGTTCTTTCCTGATCATGTATGTTTAAGTATTTACAATCTATTCCCCCTTCTTCTGGCTATACTTAAGAGTGAAGTCAGTCATGAGAGCCTTGATCATCCCCAGCGCTTACTTTTTGCTCTGTCTGGCTCTGGCTTTGTTTGCTCCAGTCAGCTCTTCCTGAGCAAGTGCCTCAGCACCCTCTTGGGAATACTCACTCTGGGGAGTGCTGCCCCAAAGCATGGAGAAGACAACAGGTATGGCTGTCTATGCTCCATGAAGCTTTGTAATGTTATCCCAACAAGTTTTGTGTGCTCAGTTTGGGTCTTATAACCTCATGCCATGCCCCAGGTCATGCAACATGCATCTTCAGCTTCATGAAATAAAACCATCCCTTCAGAAACCATCCCAACAGAAAAGAAAAAACACCAAATTGAAAAGAAAAACATAAAACCCACCACACTTATACCTAAGGGCTACTGGAACACCACATGGGGCCCCAAGGAGATTCACGGTTGTTCTATGTGGGCTGGATGCACCAAGTCTGCTCTGGATAGAGCTCACCATAAGCAATGTGGGTACAAACCAATCTGTGACTTGGCCTCAGGGCTAAAGGTTAGTCCCTGGCTTTCTTCTATGTTAGTCCAGTGGGTCTGGGAGATAAAAGACTCCTGCGTTTAGTCTGCCAACAAGACAGACATTCAGCATTTCAAAGGACATTGTTCAGCCGGTAACTCCTAGCATCCTTTTTCGTACTTCTTGGAAAGCATTGTTCCTTGCTGCTTATCAGGAGTCCTGTAACAACTCCAGACTGCATTGCCTTTCTTATCTGACCTCTTCTAGTACTTCTTTGTTGCTAACACTGAACTTTTAACAATACCAACCCTTACAAAGCATTTGTAAAATCCTTTTCTCTGCGGAGAATGCATTGGTTAGCACAGCAGGCCAACTTTCTGGTTTTGTAAAAGCCTGTCTGTGCCTCAGTTCATTTAGTACAAAAGTGAAAAAATCCCAACAAAACCAAACCTAAACAACTATTCTCTTTATATACTCCATTACTTACAAAGATTTTGAGGATGAAAACATCTGCATCCCTTCCCTTTCTATACATTATGATGAGAACGCATTTGGCACTTGTATCAAAACTGGACACAGCTTTGTGGGCCTGACTTCATACACCCCTAGAACTGTCACCACGCCATCCAATGACATCTCCACTCTTCAGTCCTTCCAACTGCAAAAGGGATAGTCCTAAGCCCACAACTGTGAGGGAAGAATTACAGCTGGTAAAAGAGCTCAGTAGACCTGAATGAGAATGAGACGTTTGTGCCAGAACAGTGAGGAACCATTAATAACTGGAGCTTTATTATTTCCTTCAATGATGTCTTCACTAGCCTCTGCAGGATTTTTACTCAAATTATGTAGGAAAACAGTTCTTCATTATTTCTAGAGAAAATAAACCTCCTTTAATTTTTTTTCTCAGTTGTTTTCATTAATTGGTACCAGAATAATTGAAAACCTTTAATGTCTATGATTTGTCTGTATTCTTTGTTTTCAAATAAGCTTTTCTTACCTGTGAAGAGACTTTTTCATCTATTTTCTCAAACTTTTCAATTTCTTTTTAACAATGTCAGTGTCTTTTGCAGAATTCTTAAATCGTGTCCTTCTGTAGATGAAAATTATCAACTATTATTTTTATTATTAATTTACCTGTTTTATTTTTCCCATGTATCCTGATTTTTTCCTTCCCTTTATAAAAATCTATAAAAGGATAAAACATGTGGAAGACAGATAACTATATAATGCATTCCAGAGAAGAATTATCTATAATTTAGTAAGTTCATTTCAAAATCATAGCATTTGTATCAGTTTCGTTTCCATCTTGTATAGCAGCCCCCATCAAAATATTACTTCCTTCTTGCAAGGGAAAGCTGTTACCATGGTATTCCCATTATTCCTAACTCAGAGACTGGTGGAAAATTTGTGAAGCTCCTTAGAAAATTTCCTTATTTCCAATGCAAAGCTTTGCTGAGGTAGTTGCAACAGAATTTGTACCTGCTTTGCAGTCTGAGGGCAAAGGAGACTGGTCAGTGGCTGGCAGCAGTGGCTGGAGAGACTTCTGCACTCACTACAGGTCCCATCTGTTTCCTTGAATTACTTGATCATGTTTGAGCAAACACCACAAAAATTTCAGTGTGGTGTGGCATGAAAAAAGCTTTCCAGTATCATGTCTGCTTGCATATGAATTTTAAATGCTCCTATTGCTCAAAAATAGAAATTTTTGAGTCAGAACAGCTACATTTTTTTACTCCTTTTTGTGCTGTGGCCTGGCTGAAACCACTATGGAAAAGCACGGAGAACCATCTACAGAAAGAATGATACTAGGGAAAGATGATGGACTTCTAAACATGTGATTAGTGGATATTATCACATTTGGAGAGAGTGATCCCACTTCCTGGGAAAGGCAGGAGTACCCAGGGACAGGGCTTGGGAGGCTGGTGGGTTTGTTTCCAACTTCGAATGCTGCAGCAGCAGTGGGGCTACAATTAGATACAGGAAAAAAGCTGCAAAATGCTGGAAGACATCATCAGATGCAGCTCCCTGCTGCCCCACCTGGGCCCAGGGAGAGAAGGGCACTTCTAAGTCAGAACTTTTCCTGAGGGCACCTTTTGTGGTGGAACCTCTTTGAACCATTTCCTCTTGAGCTCCTGGGTAACACCACCACCTACAGAGCCTTGCCCAGGTTTTCTCAACATTTACGGTTCCTGAAGAAATTGGAAGCTCCCTTTGTGTAAGCATGCTGGCTGTAAACACGAGCTCTGGTCCAGCTACTGGCTTGGGGTTTTTTTGACCCTTGCCCAGGACCCACAGATGACACCTGCCCCACCTGTCCACACCGATAAGGAGCGGTTGTGCCAACAACAACACCACCCCACCAGGGCGGGATATGCTGCCATCAGATGTCCCACCAAGACAATACTAACCCTTCAGGTTCCCCAGCCAGAGACCAAGGTTGGGTATCTTCCAGTTGCAGAAATTTATCTGGGGGACTGACTTTGCTTCAGTTCAAACTCATATTAATTCAAGTGGAAGTTTGGAATGGCATTTTCAAAAGTAGAATTTAACTTGATCTTGTTTTGAAAATGCCGGAAGGAAATGTTTCAACCAATGCAAAATTATTACTTTTGTTTCATATTTAGCCAAAATGATTCAGCAAGCAGATTCAGATGCCCTAAGACTGTACTTCTGGAGAAGAACAAGCCAGTAGGACAGCAAATTTTTGCAGAGTTCTAGCCTGGATTTGGTTTTGTGCAGCTCTGCCCTTGCTGAAGACTTAACTTGAAATATCTTCACTTCTGCTCCCCTCTCAAACTGAGCTGCCACTTTAGAAAATGGCAGAGTCCAAGCATCAGGATTAGTGAGTGGGATGATTTTGTTAGCAGTGCAAACATACTACAGTGCTAACAAGATGGTCAAATGAAGTTTTTGGATGAAGAGTTTATTTGTCAAACATGCCGTTTCAGAATCATTAGAAGGATTCACAACTTCCACTTGAATTTAAAAAATAATCTGGTAAACATTTGACATGTGTTACATTGCAAAATATTTTAGAGAACTCCAACTGTTCTGTTTGACCACTTTTTGAAAAAATAAAAACCCAAAGGTTTCTCATCTTTCATTTTGATACACCCTTCACAAGTGGCACTTAGCTCTTGCCAAATGTCTCAAAATATCATTTTGCATCAATATTGACAAAATCACCATCCACTGCCTGTTCCATTGGACAACCAGAACAAGTCCCACAGTCAGAGACAGTTATTTGGTGTTGGCTATGGGATGCAAGCATGACCTGCTGCCTGATGGGTGGCATCCCTGGTGTCACAGCCCTCCGTGTGGTGACAAGGGATCAGTAGCTGTTGTCGTTGAGCCAGTTTTTCTCCTCGTGACATGGAGTGTAACTAAGCAGCCCCAACACTTCTGGGGGTAGAAAATAATAGATATATCTGGCACAGCCCCACCATGAGCCATTTGCTCACTAGCTAGTGAAGTACAAGTTTTGTGTTCTGGCTCTCCCCCATCTAACTCACCTCTGAAGGCCGTAGCAGCAGATGAGACAAATGTGTGACAACAAACTGTTAGTGCTAATTTTGAAGCCTGGAAATACTTCTGTGTCAGAGAAAGCTGGCTGAGCTGCTGGCCTCTGCTAAGGCAGCAAGGAGAGAAAACCCCAAGGGATGGCTGGTATGATGCTGCTGGTTGCCAGCAGCCTCTTGGAGTTGCCACAGGTTGCAGTACCCACCACCACAGAGACACCATGGACAACAAGCTGTGAATTCCTCTGCAACGTCTATTGTAAGTCATACTGCAGTGAATCACCATTGCAATCCCCTTCTGTATTACATATTCAACATCTACTCCAAAATAATGTTAAAAATAACTGATTGACTTCCAACAAGCAGATGGCTCCTAGATCCTTCATCATTTTTCAGCACCCCATAAAACTTAGACTTTTTTCTTCAATATGTATACACTGTGATATTAAGACATTAGAAGTACTGAAAGTACAGCAGTTAAAAATCTGATGTAATAAATACACCCTCTGAAGAAAAGCTGTAAGTAGTCACTGAAACTGCCAGAGGCATTACTCCAAAATCAATGTCCCAGCATTGCCCAGAAATTAAACAGGTGAGTAAAACTACAACTTCTTTCAGGCTCCTTATTCATAGCAAGTAGTCAGATGGATAAACCTTTGGGGGACACAGCTGACTGGATGCTGTGTCTCATCCTCCCAAATCCAGTTCCTGCACAGGAGGCTCCAAAATCACAGTAATGTCTACTTTTCCTCTGCTGCATTTCCCAGGAATGCCAGCAAGGCTCAACCTGGACCTGGGCTCAGGGCAGGCTTCAAGAGCTGCAGGGAAAGGTGATGGTACAGCACAGGCAGGAGAGAGCCAGACCGCATGAATACAGCTGACAGCAGGCAACAGCCTCAAGGGCTGACTGTACCCAGGTCACGCTTATCTGTTTTCTCAAAGGAAGCCAGCTGGGTCAATCAGGCAGCATGGAAGAAGAACAGTACATATGGAGCAGCCACTATCTGTCTAGAGACAGAACCCAGAAGCAATCTAGGGAGATAAGCTATGAGACAGTGCAGGTTCACCCATTTGCTCTATGGACCCAATAAACTGTGCTTTTCTTGTGGGGAAAAAAATCATCAGCCCCCCCAGTTTATTTATATATGAAACTGTGTCTCCAAGAAGAGCTTTTCAAACATCTTCAGGCATTACCCAGTATTGAGAAATCCCTGAGAACAACCTCATTTGTTCAGATTGGGCTGTGTATGGGCTTTCTGAGTTTCTAAACATTGGCTAAGGAAAACAGGGCAAATGCCCATCATCTTTGGGATCCTGAATTAACAGCTGGCAGCCCATCACCTGGCTAAGTAGTAAGGACACCAGACTGCTGCTTGCCCACACAGCTCCATGTTCAGGCTCTCACACAGGTCTCTCACCATCAGAAAAGAAGCATAAAGTTCCTTGAAATCAATGGGAGACTCTGTTTATAAAGCTGACTGTGTGATACTGCCCTTCATCTTTGCTTCAGCATCAAGGACATCAATGCCTTTAAGCCAAGTACAAGGCAAGCATGCCTGCCCCCAGTCCCCTGCAGGCTGAGAAACTAACGGTGAATTCAGATATATCATCCTAAGTGACAATTAATTGACCTCAAAGTTGCAGCAACTCGAGAGGCATCGTTGCTGGCTCTATTGTTCTTTAATATGTTATTCAGAGAAGGTCAGCAGGCTCCTTCCTGCAAGAGACATCTGAAGGACTTGCTGAAGCAGATTGCTAGCTCAAGAGAAGATTAAATTATGATTCCTTAGATTCCAGTTCTATCTTATGGTGGGTGATTTGTGTGCAGGGCACAAAAGAAAGGAACAGACATCTCAACATTTCTCAAAAGCTTTTAGTTTTCAAGGGACCTACAACAGACATCATAAACTGTTTGCAATATGAGAGCAGTGGGTACAAAGATAGTGCCTCAACCTTGCCGGATAGCTTTGCTACACCCTGTTGATGTATTACTGTCACTGAAAAATCAGCTGTAAATCAGAAATGTAGGTCTCATAGGGTAACCAAACACTGTTAAAGACCTGCTGAGTTTGGAAATTAGAAGTCTTACACTAATAAAAAATTAAAGAACTTCACTCCAAAAACTGAGGTAAAAAAAAGCAAGGAGACACCCTTTCCCAGTATCCAGATCTTCAAACTCACTTCCAGAGTGCCTTAAGAAAACAAATTATTTGTTTTGTGTCACAGCATTAAAACTCACAACCACCCTGTGCTGGTTTTCGGTGGAGATAAGAGTTAATTTTTTTGATTCGTGATGGAAGCGGTGTTGATAACTCGGGGTTATTTTAGTTGTCAATGAGCAGGGTTTATGCAGAGTCAAGACCTGTTCTGCCTCTCACCCCACCCCACCAGTGATGGGGCTGGGGGCGCACAAGGAGTTGGGAGGAGACACAACCAGGACAGCTGACCCCAACTGACCAGAGGGATATTCCAGACCATATGAAGCTGGGGGAAGAAAGAGGAAGGGAAAGCTGGGGGGCTGCTTTTTTTATTTTTCCTAGGCATTTCAGCAGCCTCAAAACTTAAAACCTGCAACCCACCCAGCTACTGGAAATGACAGGGCACGGGTGGGTATCTGGGGTAGAGGGCTATGCCAGTGTGCAATACTGGCCACCACTCCAACTCCAGTGTCCCTGTCAGCAACATCACCCAGTAGAGACAGCTGCTGGTGAGAACTGGAATGGACATCAGCTCCAGATCCACGCTGATTGCCCCGGTTACTTTCTTCGGACATTTTGCAATCTGCTTTCATGACTTTTAAGCATCATCTTCTTAATTCATTTATGGTGGTTGAAACTTCAGGATCCTATCCCCTTCCAAAGTCATCTCTTCTTTCAGGCTTTAACAGCTTCTTTTAGGTTTAGCAGTGTAAGTTCCTATCTCCCTCCTTCCACACACACAGTATATCTGTAAATGAGAGCCTGAGAGCTACAAGAGCTCAGGAAAGGTGTTTCAAGAAAAGTAATGATAGAAGAGGAAAAACAGCAATTTCGGTTAATGAGGGATGCTACGTAGTTTGATGCAGAGGAAATAGGGCCTGACATTCTTCTCTGATTTCTGTGCACATTTATGTGTGGCTGTGGGTATAAACCCCATTTTTTAATCACTTGTGTACTACAACATACCAGTCTAGGCTGGTCAAAGTACAACACTGGTGACTGTGCAGTCAAGACAAATAGGAATTTTGAACTGCATTTAACAAAACAGAAATTCTGAGTAACATCCATAAAGGTTGAAAATAACTTTATTCAACTGCTATTGTGTTAAGATGGAAACTATTAAACATCTTTTTCTTTGGTTAAGCAGGCTTCCTCAAAAAGCTATTATCAGCTTTTTTTTTAACAGGAACATAAAGAGGCTATTTCAGAAAACAGCAAATTAAAATTATCATCGAAGTGTTCAGATGTAGGCAGGCGGATGTGATTTTCACACTCATGCCTGTTTCTGAGAGAGGACAAGCCTTTCTAGTACACTTTGGGTAACATGAAAAATCATGAGAAAATTCCTGATACTTTCAGACAAGAAGGTGGTAGGTACAAAGCATTTGTAAAACTGAATAGTAGAGCTGGAATCTGAAGTACAAGCATGGACATGACAGAAACAAAACCCATTGACGTATGTGGTCCTTTATAATAAGGGCTTTGTTATCCCACATATTATGTATGTCTGAGGTTCAACTGTAGTAAGAAATGCAGTTAAGGCACTGAAACCCCCCCAGGGCAGGAAGGTGAGAAGTGCCTTATGGGGTCTGAATCACTCTTTTACACAGTCCTGCTCCTTTTCCTGTCCCTGGGCTCACTCTGGATTGGGAGCCATCCCTACCTCCAAGGCAGCACTGAGGCGGGACCTGCCGAAACTATGGGCAGGGACGGTCCCTCACTTGCCCAGTACAGCCTGCTCCAAGCCAGACACCTTGTTACTTCTGACGCAAATATATCTTTAAAAAGTGATGTAATTTTCTGTATTTGGGCACAAAAACCAAAATGAAAAATGCAGCATAAGAGTCAATCTGTATATTGGCTAGTTTGATTAATACATTAAAGGGGAAAGCTATTTCAGAAATACAGAACTTTACTATAAAACAATGATGAAAACATATTTACTACATCTGATTAAACAAAAGAAAGCAAGTTTCTTGGATACTACACAAGACCTTTGTTTGTTTTGGTTTATTAATAAATCGTGATAATTGTGTTTCATTGCTTTGCTTGTAAGAACTAAGCATCAGTATTGTATTTGTTTCCATTAAAATAGTGATTTATAAGCTATCTCTTAACTAAAACCATTACAGAAAGATCAATTTATCAGTAAATTTTAATGGACAAATAAACTGGAGACAACATGTTCAGTTCAAATCAGATTTAGCCTATTATTGGGTTTCAGGCTAAGGACACAGAGAATTGAACCTTTGTATATTAAACAATAATGTAAGCAAATGCAGTTTGCAGCTTTGTTTGTTAGCTGGATTTCCAAAAGCAACCATAGCCTTCTTCACTGTTAACCCTCTATTTTGTGTTCAATTTGAAGCAGAAATTCAGGAATATGATGTGACTGGGCTATTTTTGTATCGTTTCTATCTCACCCACTGGAAAAGGAATCCAGCAGCATTCTGCAATGAGTTAACAAAAAGGTTTTCTTGAAGTTTGACCACCCCAGGAGACCTGCCCAAGCATCCCCAAGGCTGCAGGAAGGGCAGCAGGCAGGGCAGCCTGTGCCCAGCGACTGGCTCCAGGGTGGGCACTGCCATTTTGTGGATGTAAGTCAAAGCAAGTGCTGCCCTCCTTGGGATGGACTCTGGGAAGGATGCTGGGATGACAGGAGGTCCAGCCCCAGGTGTGTTGTCCCAGTCCCTCACATGGAAGAGGACAGTAACCTAGGTTACTGCTGTATTGGCCTCACAGAAAGGCTATTAGATGCTCAGTTCATTCCATGATAGGAACAGGAATTTCGTCTCAAATCCTTTGTGATGTACAAGTGGTGCTCAGTGTGTCAGAAGCCGCCAGGGACCAACCACACAGCAAACCTGGTCTGCAGTGAGGGGACTTGGCCACTGGCAGAAAGTGCAACCATGCAGCTCCTCTGCACTGCGCTCCTCATGCTCTAGCAAGAGCCAGTGTTAACTGGGGGAAGTATCTGTGTATGCTTATGCAAATCTGTACATACTATACCTTTAAATGCACTTCTTTTCCTTTTCCCTAGATGTGTTTAAGGGCAAACAGCAGTGCCTGTCAAATTCTTGGCTTTTCTTTTTATTATTTTTGAAGATATCACAGATATATTTGCAGCGAACTAATTTACTAATTTGGTCTGAGAGATTATTACATGTCCTTTATGGTATAACCACTGAAAAATTGCACCATAAATACACAAGTACAGTATCTAGTTAGACGAGAAGCTTTGGTTCTCACTGAAAATACTCTGTGTTTTCCCCCATGCTGACATATGATCCACGTGTTAGTAACAATGTAAGTACACTGGGGCAGCTCACCAAGCGTTTTGTCACATAAAGTAAGCACATGTGAAAAGCATTTAATCAGTTATAGCTACGCAATGTCTATCTGTGCATCAAAATTATTAATTATTAAACAATGCATTACTAACACCAATGTTTGTAAAAATTCACTTACCCTCACTGCAACAGAGTTCAAGCGATTTACTCTTTTACTACTTATTTCCAACCGGTCTAAATAGGACACTGGCAATAATGAACCAATTTCAGTCCAAAGCAATTGAGACATCTGCCGTGGCCCTGGGGCTAGGAGCTCGCATCCTGCCCAGAATGTGCTCCATACTGACAAAGTTGTACATCCAAACGAACATTCCCTCAGGCAAGGCATAGCACTGATCACCACAGCACACTGCTGACAGGCACGATGGCTAAGCAAAACCTGGACAACTACAGAAATTACTTTTTAAAACNACAGCCAAAAAAAAAAAAAAAAAAGAAGAAGAGAAAAAAACGGAGTGCGTAATTTGGTATCTCTGCAAGTAGCACACTTAGAGGAAAAGTGCGGTTAAGAAACTTAACTACAGTATAGGCTTTTATGTCTATTTTAGATATGAAGCCTTACATGCGTACAAGAAAAATCTATCCTTAAGAGAGCAAGGAAGACTTAGGTGATATCTGGTCTGTGTTCTACCATAAATTCAAAATTATGGCAATGTCTTTGTTATTCTGTGTACCTGATCCACACATGCACAACAGCTCTGCCATGCACTGCACATGTCAGATTTATCATGTGGGTCAGGAGCAATTCATCCTGCAGATGCAGGGAGCATGATGTGTCTGGAGCCTCTCAGACTGGCAGCCAGCGCCCAGCAGCTGTTGGCTCTAGGATCTCCAGCTTTCCAGTCTGAGCTGCTGCTCACCCTGCTTGCTGGGCATCCAGAAACGTGGCAAATAACAAAAACCAAAACAAGATAAAAAAAAAAAAAAGAAAAAAAAAGAAACAAAAAACCAAACAAAAAACCCCCAAAACAAAGAAACAAACAAACAAAAAAAAACCAAAAAAAAACCCACCAAACCAAAAAAACACAAAAAAACACAAAAAAAACCCCAAAACAAAAAAGGCACAGCAATGTGTAAAGCAATAGTCTATCAAGAGTACAAAAAGCAGTAGAGCTGGCAGACATGTGCCTTTTTTGCCTATACCTTTTTACTAGGCAGGTGCAATTGAAATAAAAACTGTGACATGAAAAATGCTAAAAAGCAAGAAAGAAGAAACTGGTCAAATTCTATTAACATGACTGCAAATTAAATGCCTAGCTGCTGTACATGCCTTTGAAAATCTCTGACCTAAATTGAGAGAGAAATATCCTTTGCAGAACACACAGAATGCCAAATACAGATTTTGGATTCATCTATGAAAATAAAAAGATTATGTTACTATCAAAGAGAGTACAGTGAAGCATCAGCCCTCCCTTAAACCCAGTTACATACATACATACATAAATAAATCCCTGACCTGCCAAATTTTCTTAGCCGATGTAAACTGTCTTTTAAGATATTTCTATTACATGAATAAACATCACTTCCTATATTTTTGTCAACTGTGTGTAAGAATTTAAAGAAGACAGATCAAGTTTATTTTAGATTCCCTGAGGAAAAACAAACCCATCTGTCCTCACTCCTTCCCTGCTGTTTTACAGTGTTCACTATTAGTTATTTCTGTAACACACCTACATTTATCCTTATCTGCAGGAGGAACATGTATCTCACAAATATTCCTGTCAAATGGTTCTAAAGTGCCAGCAGTTAAAACAAAAAAACTGAATCCCCATAGAAATGAGATTTATAACATAGGAAAGGAGCTAAGGTGAGCTCTAACCTGGTGAGTCTAAAGCTGCTGCCGTGACACCTCTCACACAGTGTGACATGGGAACAGACAGAAGAAGTTGAGAAACAAGTATAATGGGAAAAAGAGAAGTGTGACGACTGCTTTACTACATAATGCTGGCATTGTTATCATAATGGTGCTTCTTAATTAACATTCTGGTTGAAGACATCACAGTCACTTGCTCTTTTCTTTTCCTCCTCACAAGTGGCACATGTAAAAGGTGAAGCCCGGCACTACCTGTAACAGATGTGCAGTCCTAGTACAGAAAGTCCCCAGCACTGAAAGATTTGTATTTATTGTCATCAGTGCACCACAAGGTCACAGTCCATGTTCCTTGTTGCAAGAAAATGCTCTTCTAAATTTGGAGAAATCTTAAAATAGTGTATTATCAGATCATAATTACTTAGGCCAGCAGAAGTGATGGAAAGCCATGTTTACTGACCTTTAAAGTACACCTGTAGGGGATGATGCTCTGCAGAGTTTCGTGGCAGTGGGGCTCCAGCTTTCTACAACTGCCATGCAGGTCAGTAGGAATACACGTACCTGGAAGGCTTTCCAAGCTCCTTGCTATTTAAATGTTGACTCAACCCAACATTTACAAATGATCCTGTATCATAAACTTCTATTGACAAAATAACATAATGTACTGTCATAACAACGGCTTTACAGAGTTATTTCCAGGACAGCAGCAGTTTACAACACAATTTCTGCTGTGCTTTTGCTTTCTGTGTTGGGACTTCAGTTTCACTCCCCCTCATCTCCACTGGCAGTGCTGCTGTTCCCATCCATGCTGAGGTGTGAGTGCAGTGTTTTGCCATCCTGGTAAGAAAGTTAAGACTGCAGCAACTTAGCCGGAAATTTTATTTCTCAAAAGCTGCTTACTGCATGTCTCAACTCTGCAGCACGCAAGTCTCCAAGGCTCGTCTCTCTTAACACACACTTCCATGTCAGTGGATTTGGTGAGTATCTCAAGACAGTTTTGTTTAATGTAGCTCTGAGCTGTGTTGTTTCATTAGTCTCAATGGCAACATCTCAACTTACCTGAGCTGCAGGTTTATGTTTCTCTGCACTGACAGTTTGAACACAATTTAGCTTGTGCTCCAGATAATCACAAATCCCATCTGTCTTTGCTTAGAGAAAGACAGAGATCCTTCTGGGGAGGATCCTGTGCTGTTCTGTCTGCTAAAAATCAGTCTTCTGATACCCATTTAAGATAGATGAAATACAAGGAGACAGCTGGAGCAGGCAAGGAGCCCCACACTATGGCCACATCACCCACAATGTTCCATCCAGTGCCCTCCCATGGAGCAGCAACATAGATGAGAGACAAGGTTGGCACTGGGCCCCTTTCCATGGCTGCTCACACACAGCAGAGCAGACACAACTGCAGACCTCAAGCTGTTCCTCATGTCTTTCTGGTAAATAATCTGTCTGGTCAAGGCAGCTTCGGCATGACATAGCTGGGAGGTTGTCAGTGGAGATCCCTACTGGAATGGTGTGAATGTGTTGGCACTGTGTGTGCTGGGAAGAGAAACCCCCAGCACACAAGTCAAGTTCAGTGAAAAGAAGAAAAGCATCCTATCCCGTAAGGGATATCGAAACATAAAGACTATGTAGGAAAAGCTGAGGCTTTTTAAATAGCCTGAAGGAGACCAAGCTGTTTGCAAAAACTACTCTCATTACTTCTAACAGCCTGCCTCCAAGAGATATTGGACAGATGAGATATGTTTAGATTCTGCTTCTGTGATTTTTATTTTTTTTTAATTCTATCTGAAGAAAAAGCATTTCAATACGGTTTGACTGTATCATACATTTCATGATATACTCCTGTTATAATGCCTAATGTAGTTGGAAAAGACAAGTCTAACTGAAGTTGAATGTACATTTGCTTTCTATAAGGCTTTATTCTAAGATCACAGTAGTCTTTGTAAAACCAATTACAAGCACAAAGATATAAATGGTTTACTTATTTTTTTCTTTTATTTGCTTTGATTTATTTAAAAACAAAAACATTCTCACCATAAGCAAACATAAACAGCTTGCCTCAAACTTGAATTAAGTCCTATTTAAAGCACACCACAAGACTAATTTCTAGTCCTGGCAGCACAGTGATACTGATAACCACATTATGCTACAGAGCCCAACTGTGGCTTCCAGAGAAAACAGAACAGATGAGGAAAAATGCATCTACTTCTAAACAGAAGTATTTCCACTATTCCTCAGGCTTATTTAACAAGGATCACAGTATATGTGTTGGTGAATGTTTATGTTGTTGGCATTAACATTATCCTCTCTATAGGAATGCCATCTTTACGTCTGGAAAGATGAATGCTACAACAATTCACCTTACACTAAAAATGCCTTCTACACTAAACACACAAAATTTATATCAAATTTCATTTGCTTTACTTTTTTCTTCCATAGTTCTTGCAGCCTGCAAGACCACAGGACAATTTTTACTAACCCTTAAAGTATTTTCCACCATCATGTAACATTACAAGGTAATGAGTAACCTTTGAGTAATCTTCTACAGTTTAATCCAGTCTGCAGAGTACAAAAGCCTGGCCAGCCTGTTCTGTAAGTCAGCAATGCAAGTTTCCACAACGAAAAGAACACTTTGTAAACGTTTGCTCCTACTAACAGATCAATCACTTAGACATGCCATTCCCAGTCTGTAATTGCTGAAGTGGTTTGAATGAACTGTTCATTAAGGATCTTTACTACTTCAAGTTTCAACAATACGGTTTGAAATGGAAGTTACCTCAATCTACCCTTGCAAGGCTTGAGGTCTGCAGCAGCAGCAGACCAGATGGTCAGCAAAATAAAAGTAACAGCTGAGTGACTTCCACATATGCTAGCACAGTGGTTACAATTCCCAATGACAACATGAAACCTCCTGCACCTTTGACCTGGAATTAAAATCACAGCTTCATTAACCTTTGTCAGTAAAATGAGTGGTCACACAGAAGTGTTCAACATCAGGCTGGACGAGTCTTTGAGAAACCTGGTCTAATGGAAGGTGACCCTGGCAACCAGGGCAGGGAAGTTGGAACTAGAGGATCTTTAAGGCCCCTTACAAGGTCCCCACCAAACCATTCTGTGATTCTATGATCTCTCTGCTGATACACCTCTTCCATGTTTAAAACATCTACTGAAACTACTGTATCTCATATATGCTTTTTTTGTTGAAACTGCACCTCAGGATTAACAAAGGCCATGACACAAAACAAAAACCATAATCCTTACCATGGTTTGCTGCAGAACAGAGAACAAAACACATGTCTTCTAACATTGCAAAGTAATCCAGAGTAGTGGTTTCTAGTACATGGCTCAAGTGCTGTTGTCACTGCACAGGCAGGAGGGGAATCATTAAGATTGGAAAAGACCTTTAAGGTCATCAAGTCCACCTGTCAGCCTAGCACCACCACTATGTACACCATCAATCCATGTCCTCAAGTGCCATATCCACACGTGTTTTGCTTTCAGGAAGCGTGACTCCACCACTTCCCTGGTTACAATGCCTGACAACCCTTTCAGTCAAGAAGTTTTTCCAAATATCTATCTAATAAATAAACTTTCCCTGGCACAACTTGAGGCTGTTTCCTCTCATCCTATCACTTGTTATTTGGGAGGGAAGATCGACCTCCACCTCACTACACCTCCTTTCAGGCAGTTGTAGAGAATGATAAGGTCTCCCTTGAGCCTCCTTTTCTCCAGGCTAAACAACCCCAGCTCCCTCACCTGCTCCTCATCAGATTTGTGCTCCAGACCCTTCCTCAGCTCTGCTGCCCTTCTCTGGATACATTCCAGCACCTCAGTGTCTTTCTTGTAGTGAAGGGCCCTAAACTGAACTCAGTATTTGAGGTGTGGCTCATCAGTGCAGAGTACAGGGGACCAACCATTTCTGTTGTCCTGCTGGCCACACTACATCTGAAACAAGCCAGGATGCCACAGCCTTCTTGGCTTCCTGGGAATTCGGTGCCAAGGAACTAAGAGCCAGGAACCTGAAGACCTTTTCCTGCATGTCTCTAATCATGGCATGCCCACTACCACCATAGGAGGTTGTGGGAATGCTGGACCCAAGCAGAGGTGCACTGAAGTCAGACCACACCCCCAAAGACTGCGGCACCCNCGGGGACGCCGCAGAGGGCGGCGATTTGCAGGACAGCCAGCACCCATGGAAACCTGTTGTTTCTGACCACAGCCTGCAAGTGTGCTGAGCACTGACCTCCCCTGTACAGCTAACCTGAACACACTTCTTGAGTGTTAGCAACATCACGTTTTTTCTCATAGGCGACAAAGGGATTTAGCTCCAAGTAACTGCAGCATACCCGCAAGTCTGCATAGTGTTCCCATCGTTAAATTGCTGAGCATTTACAGGAGATACTAAAAAAATGCTGTTTACCTTTACAGCTCTAATTCAAGCTCCATCACTTCCCAGATTCATAGGTACCAGAAATTAGGAGCTGTGTTAAAGTATGACAGAAAATGAAGAGGGCTGGAGTGCAAGCTAGAAAACTACTGTGGGACTTGGCAGTATGCAGTACACTTCTACTTCTCATATCCTTTTTAAGACTGCAGGAACTCAATAGTATGTCATTTGGAAGAATAAAATCACATCTTCCAAACCTAAGAATTAGCATTTGAAAAATCATGTTTTATATCTACTGATGTAATCCTGTTGATGTATCCTTGCAAAACACCTTATTCCTTAATCCCCAGCACACCTGAAGCATGTATTGTGTTCATACAAGAGTGATTCTATTAGCTTCACTCAAAGTGTCATCAGTTTGCTGCAAAACACTGGCTGCTGAAGTGCACTGTGCACTGCAAACAGAGCAGGCAGGCCTGCTCCCTCAAGACTGTATGAACACCCATCTGCATATTTTCAACAATGTACCTAACTTCACACCTGAATTTGTAACTATTCCCAGGGAATCCTACGCAGCCTGTAGAGAATAAATATGGCAAAAGAGTGGAGATCTGAAATCTTTACTGTTTCCTAAAAACATCCTATGGCAGGTTTCTGGAAAGCAGTGGTTACATAAGTAAAAGGTAAAAAACAATCGTCCCCATGTCTGCTATTTTCCTGTTTTTTAAGCCAATTTCTGAATAACAAATTTACCTAGAGAAAAAACCCACACCACTAAAAAACCCAAATAAACAAACAAAAACAAAGCAAACAAATAAAAAGCAAAAAACCCCAAACACTATTGCAAGAAAAGCTCACTTAGAACCATATGCCAACTTTTTTTTACAGTCTTCCCTGTACTTTGCTTCTCAAGAAGACCAACCTACAAGTAGCAAAACCATGGAAAAATGTTATATGGAAAGCTGCAAACATGAAGGAATCTTCAGAGAATCTCCTCTTCATAAGAAAGTAAAGTAACATTAACTTCACAGCCAGAGAAACTGAGGTAAGGGGAGGTCACATGAATGACCTGGCAGAGCTGGAAAACAGCACCACTGCACTACAGCTGGTTGTTGTTATTAGTAATACTTTGCAAACAGCCTTATAACAGGGGACTTTACAGGTAAAATCAGGAACCTGGCTTTCAAGAGTTTGTGGTCTAAGTTGCATGAAAAAATGGCACGTGTGCTGTAAACACTGGAAAGCTGGTGAGCAGAGCCCTCAGTACAGCCAGCAAAGGATACACCGTGTTCTGGCTCTAGAGAACCATCACTAGGTGCATTTCTTGTTCATTCAAATGGGCCAATTTTAACCTATTTCTCAGAAATACACTTCAAATAATTGAAATGTTCATTTGTTGGTTTGGGTTTTTTTTTTTTTAATGCGAGAGCCCAAATGAGGCAGCTAAAGCCAACTTTTAGAAACAGCACAGAAGACAACATTTTGAGCAAGGATGCACCTCCCTTACTACTGTCCAAAGATGTTCAGAGAAAACAGAAGGTATTAGAGGAGCTCTAATTAATAAACATTCAGGTAGGGTTCTCAAAGCTGAAGGAAGGATATTGATCTCTTATTTTTCCCAGCCTAACCAGAAGCTGTAGAAAGGAAACAACAGAAGGTAGTAGCACCAGGGGGCTTTGGGGTCTCTTCTCACTCCTCTCTTTCCCCCAGACAACCTGCTCAATTCCGGCGTTAAATTCTGCGTCTGAAGCTGTAGGCATCCACTTTCAATTCACATCCTAAAGTGGGGAGAAGCAAACAGAGATCGCTGGGGTCCCAGGAACAGGTATGGTCACATCCCCATGTGATGGACAGCATGGTCCCACCTCGCATCCTCACCCACCCACCGAGACCATCCACCCCTAAGCACTGATGAGACAGCCACTTGCCACACAACTTCCCATGGCTTCTTTTGTCTGTTGGGTGCACATAAAACCTACATGTGAAGCGTGAAAGTAACTTCATAAAAGAACTGTTAATAAACCCCAATGCATTATTCAAGTCCGATGACCTCTCTCAGTGTCAGCATATTTTCTTTGACTTTTGTTAAGCTAACTGAAGAACTCTTATCTTACACCTGCATACATAAAGAATGAAACTGCTATTAAAAACTGCTGTTGTCAAGGTACATGTATTTAAAAATAAAATTATTGAGTCAGTGCTTCTTTTGGACCCTCGGGCTAGTAAGACCTGGTACAGTATTAGTTAAACATACAAATAAAAAAATTTGTTAAGAGGCTTTCACTTTCCTTTAATTCAACAGATCTGGGGTCTACTATGAGCCTAATTAAAAGTGCCTACCACAAATTATTGGAGGGGCTTACATAGCATTTTTAAAATGCTCCAAAATGGTTGATTACTGTTTTAAGTCAAACAGAAATTTGTAAAGAAATGGTTCATAAGGCACCATTTACAATGGAGTTCTATGGTTTGCAGCCATCCCGTTAATGTGAACTGTATGACAAGTAAGAATGCATTTCTTTTCTAAACATTAATATAATGAACATCAGCTTTCTAATATTCACCATATTCACCATTCTTCCTCTATTACTGATTTAAGAGCACATTCTGAACTGAATTAAACCCAGAGCTTTTATAAAAATTAATTTGAAACCCGAGAATGGAATTGGCTTTTGCTATCCATTAGCATGTTTCTGTTACACATGAAAAATACTCTTCAAATATCCATTAAGAAACCTGAGAATTTATTCTCCATGCAGGGACTGAAATGTAGCACACCTATAACTGCGGACAAGTGGAAGCCCATTAGCAGTTACTGTCATCATCCATGAGATCAGCTGTGGGGAGATCACAAGAGAGCAGTGAGAAAAGCAACACAAAGCAGAAAAATATAATAATTTGTAAAACATTCCGTTCTATGTCATACTATGCCCACTAAATAATTAACTACAAATACAGCAGTCGCTATTAAAAGAAAAAAAAAAAGAAAGAAGGGGGGTGGAAATCAATGAAAAGCTCACAACTATAGCTAATAAAAAAAGTACAAGAAGCACTGGTGTTCCAAACTGCCCAGGTTAAATGCTGAAGAAAGCACTGCCAGCAGCAATCGCCTGCAGGCATCCCACGCGTGATTAGCAACTTGATGCCACAGAAACCACTCTGTTGAAGAAACCCTCTGACCTGAGGATCTTGACACCAGGAGCCAAATGCAAACCGTGTAATCACCCGTTCCAGATGGCTCTGCAAGCGCAAAACCACACTGCTTGCACCCAGTTTTCCACAGCAAGAGCACCACAGGGGTCAGAAGGAGTCTGTGTTAATTACTCCCCATTGTTGGCATCACCTAAAATTCCTATTCAGTTTTGGATTCTATCTGTAAATAAAAATTTCCATTAAAATGCCTCAGAGGAAACACATTTCCATGAGTTAAAAGATGTGAATCACAGATAAATACCCTGCCTGTTACCATGATTTTATGTGAATACAAAATGAGGCTTTCAAAAACTACTGCACATAAAGCATGAATGTCTTTATTCTGGAAGGAAAAATCATTGCTGTAGAAGAGCCTCTCTACTTTACCCCCTCCCTGGCTACAGCAGAGACAGACAATACATGGTTTTGAGATTTTACATTGCCACAGATTCTTTCACATTACAGGCGAGACAGCTGATAACTTGCTACCTGAAAGGCAACTGTATGGGTAGAGAACCATCCAAAAAAGGGAAACAGCTCAGACAAGAGAGTTCACAGTGGTTAACCTCATGGAACACATTAGCTACACCAACTCCCAGTTGGCCAGACTAAACAACCCTGCAAACCTCTTGATTTTATTCACTAACAGGAAATGATTCAGATACAGTTCTGCAAAGGGAGGCAACAAGAAGAGGTAAATTACGCACACTCGCTGTACTACATTATACTGTGAAACAATCGGGTATAAAAATTATTCAGCTCTGATGTTTTCTTCCTTCCTTCCTTCTTTTTAATGTTTTTCCCCTTGGTTAACACAGCTAAAATATAACACGTGATGCTTTTACTGTAAAACTTCAATACACAAAATTTTTTAAAACACACATATCCTACAGACTCCTGAGAGACTAATGTGTCGCCAGGTGTGAGAGAAACTGGGATCTCTTACAGAGAATGGTGCCTGCAGATAAAGAATAATGAAAGTGCTGTCAGGTCTGGGGCTGCTAACAGATAGACTTTCTTTTTCCTCGAAAGCTTCCTTTTCATAAGAGAAATTTACTTACCAACATAAATGTTAAACACTCATCACTGAACAAGCACATAGAAGGATCACAATCTTTTCTGGCTCCACAATTCATCCCAACTGCTCTATGAAGCAGAGCTATGGTCACAAAATTAAAAGCCCTTTATACCTTGTCAAACTACCTGGTACCAACAGCAGCTGAGCACCCCATTTACCTTAAAATAACATCAGCCTCCCTCCTCCTAAATGTATCTGTACAAATGCAACAGCCAGACTTCAGGCTGAACTTCCATGGTAAGTCAGAGAATTCATACCTTTTAAAAAAAATTTAACTATACTATCCCTATATATGCACATATATACTTAAAGCCACATAAAGCAGGCAGAGGAATAATATTTGGGATAAACCACCAGCATTCCTTCACATGTTGCTGATCAGACAAGATCTACTATGTTGTCTACTCCATTACCAGACACCTGGAGCACTGCTGTGATCAAGGACAAATTAGAGATCCAGCAGCTTGTCCCTGTCATCCGCTCCAGATTTTGTTGATGTGGACAACTGGCAATTAGTTCCTATTGTCCTTATTATAAAAAAAACCAAAAAACCCAACCTAAAAATCCCAAGAGGCCTAGTAAAAACTCCTTATGGTCCATCATCATTCAGGTTTTAATTAAAAGCTGCAACCAAGTGCTTACATGCCATGCAGCCAGGCAGGACCCATGCTCAGGGCTGGTCTTTTCCTGAGACTACTTCTGCAGCTCTTCATGCCAGCAAGGACTTACCTAAAATGAGGCCGGGGGGGAGGTGCAGGAGGAAGTGTCTGGTTGAGCAATTTGACTTCATACAGAGCTCCAAGGGCTGCAAATGGGTAAGAAAGCAGCAATTTGCCTAGTAACATGCTGAGGCTCGGTGGGAATCAGCTGCTTTTCCAAGTCATGGGAGGAGGCAGCACACAAAATGCCAGCTTGTGACAATTTTAAAATACAGGTTGTGCAGTGTCCAGATTCCCACAGCTGGAGAGATGATGCTGGGCAGAGCACAGCTCAGAACACCCTGGCACTAAAACCCCCCACATGTTGGGCTGACATACTCTGTTCTCATGCTCATGTCAAATGGAGTCCCAGCTGGGGGAGATGTTTTCCTGGGTATCTGGGTATATTGTACCGGATTTTACCATGTTATCCTAGGGATCTACAAACACTAGGAGGGCTCATCCTGCTCCTACTGGTTCCTTTGAGTTTTGATCTTATATTTAATAAAAAAAATGCTGGTAAGTGACTTGTAGCCTCTGCTGAATCAGGCCATCAGGAGACAGATGGTTTGTGGATCTTTCCAGAATGACTTTTTTGTTGCTGTTGTCTCCCATAAGAGAAGGCTAAAGGCAATGACCACGTGATTCCATTCACATATATAGTGTTGGCAAGCATAGGCCAAGAGCGCTCTACTGCCTAACCCCACTTTTAGAAGGGTCATGTGAATTAGTAGGAGGCACCAAAAGTGATCAGGGTCCTGCTGAGTCATGGTGTGTCATTCCTGAGGAAGGAGAGGTCTCTAAGACCATCCAAAGTACCATGTGCACCAAGGTACTTGCTGGTTAGACAACAGCAGCCACTAGGCAGAAGTAGTAAACACTGGGCATCCTGCAAGTAAATGTCCAAGTAAGACATCTGGTTAAAGCAAGGCTTAAGTTTGGGATCTTTTCCTAAAAATGACCAAGAATTTCCTCAAAATACCATTCAAGATGGCCAAATGAGGCTTGGTATGACTGCAGCTAAATGCGTCTGTGAATAAAGGCACTTGCAGTGAACAACGTAACTGAGCAGGCAGGAAGCACTGCAGGGCTGCATATAGCTGAGCCAGTGTTAGGGACTGAGAAACATGTGAGCAACCTGCAGAGAAGGCAGGGGACAGGCAAGCAGTGGTTCAAGCAAATGCTGCCATGTCTGAACAGCTAGTGTGCAGTGCAGGCCTGTAGTGCAGAGAGGTTGTTCCTATTATTTATCTTTTTTTTGAGGTTTTTTATGGCTGTTTCTTGATCTTAAAAAGTCCCGAGCCAAGAGACTGGAGACTCCTGCGGATTCGTGTTCAAGTTGTTTATTGTTTCTTATCTCTCAGAGTCTGGAGCAAGGACAGCAAGATCTGCTCCGCCAAAATTCACAGCAGGAATGACGACTGAGAAGGCCGTCTTTACCTTTTTATCTCTTTCAGGAAAACCAACCAAGTTCTACAATGTATAATTATTTATCAATCTTTTCCAATTAATTTCTTCCTTTTCTTAACATGGCAGTGCTGCCTTCACCAATAACCATCATCTTCGTCACAGCAGAAGATGGAGGGGAGAGGAGAAAGAGGAAGGAGAAAGGGCACCGCCCTTTGCCCTCCATGTTAACTTTTTTCTCTCATACCTCCATAAATCTAAAACTACAATCACCCAGTGATAAGCTAATTACACACTCTCTTTCTATTTTGTATTTCATCTCTCAATGTGGGCAGCGTTCTCCGATGACACGGCTCAAACATAGAGTTTTGTGCTTTCGTCTTGAGTTCCGAACTGTCTGGCATGACTCCAGACCCCTCTGTACAGTTCGAGGAGTATTCTGGGCTGCCACAGTTCCCTGCTTGCATAGGAGATAAGAAACAAAATTCAGTGAAAGACACTCCCCAGAGATGGGGTGACTAGGATGACACTGCAGTTGTTTGGTTCACCCTTCCTTCCCTTCCAGCACCCCTGAGTGACCAGCACAGTGAGGGGCTGGGAGCAGGATGCACGCCGAGCCAGTGGCAGTCTCGAGTGTGCAGAAATGGCTGATGACTGCCCAAAGGGGGTTACTGCTCGGCCACACTTAAATGAGTTATGTCATTAAAAGAGCACCACCTTTAAGTCCCATAATCTGCATCTTGCGCATCCAGAACACAGTCCTTCTGCTCATTTTCCTCCACCTGTTGCCAGCTGTAAAAATTTAGTGTTCCTATTTCGAACACAATCCTAATGTAAGCACAGGCAGTAAAAAACAAAGTGCTAAACCCAGTTCTTCTATTTTTACATTTGTTTCAGACTGGAATTCGCACAACTTGCTAACCATATGGTTTATAGGTTTATACAGTCCTGCAGGGATCACAGGACTCATCGAACTTAAAACTGAAGAGTATACTTGCTTCTGAATTCTGCCATGCTTATGTTGTCCTATAAATCACTGTCTTCACTCCCTGGCTCCTCATCAGGAGCCAGGATTTTTTCACACCTGCAGTGCTTAGGACTTTAAGACACATCTACACCAATTGTCATTGTGGGATGGCAAGGAAGGCATGCGTGAAAGAAGATGCATGGGTGAAAGAACAGCTTTGACATTTTTTCCTGTAAACACAGCAATCCAGTTATTTTGCTAGATGGAGAACCTGGTAGGGGAAATCACCTTGTTGATATTTAAGAATAACCTTTATACCTTCCAACCAGAACTGTCACTTTATATCTCCATTTCTGATGAATATTTCAGGAAGTAGGCCATATATAATTAAAGATGCCTATGACACTTGCAACGTTCATCATCCCTGCAACAGCTGACAAAGAGCAGTAACCCCAAAACTACATTTTATAGTCCTGCTTTTTGCCTAACTCCTTCAGGTCCTCTCTCATGAATTAATCAAGTGGAAGATTGCAGCTGTTTTCTTTAACAGCTCCTGATAGGAGGACGTAAGTCACCACCTTGACTTGTGCTAAATAGATGCAGACAGGTATAGCCTGAACAGAGTTCAGTAGCTACTTAGAGGAAATTATCTCTAACCTCAAGTCAGCCCTTTATTTCTGCAGAGGATACATCAGAAACATGTTTAATTGAGAACACACTACTAGAGTTAACCACAGGCAATACTGTAGTAACAGAGATTAACACAAGTATGCATTTAAAGCCTCTGTTGAACTAAGGCCTTAAGTGAATACCTCACTTGGGAATGAGGAATTATTGTAAGAATACCTGCCTTTCTAACAGGCCACTGGGAACTCCTTTCAAAACTGGTTCTGAAATACTCTTGTTTTCAACATCCTACTATCAAGTCTACTTGGAAAGCAATGGAATTAATTTAGAGAAATGGTTCAGAAAAACAGATGGGTTGCATGTCATATCTGGACTCCTTCAAAACCTGTTTCCTTCCTGTATTTTCAGAAAACTGACCAATACCAAAGGGAATAGTAGTTATGAACCCCATATGCTTTGAATACATAAAACACCTATATTCTAGTCCTAAAGCTATTTGGCAAGCCCTTCTGTTTCTTAGGAAAACTAGGCTGTAAGACTTGGTGACTTCTTTGTTTATAATATTCATCCATTCAACATTACTGACAAAGTGACTGCTTGCTTTGATGGCTTGTGATGAGCCTTGCCAAGTTAAACAAAGGACTCCCTGCTATTAATGTGCTCTGCTGATTTCTCTCTTTTTTGGCTGAACCTGTTTGTCAAACAACTATAATAGCTATAAATGCTTCAGATTAACTCACAGTAGCCCCAAAGCAAAGACAAGCTATAAATTTTCAGGACAGGTGACAATTTCCAAAGTCTGAAGGAAAGAAAGACTCTCACATCTAAGTGGCTGAAGTGGTTGCACTTTCCAGCTCTGTTTTCAGTTGCTGATAGCACAGATATAAACATCAAAACACACACTCAATCAAGAAACTAGCCAAAAGCATTATTTAAAGATTTAACAAAGAGGGATCCTAACAGTGCAAGAACAACAGGTTTACAGTTTTAAGAACTTCTGACTTCTGAACTCATTATCTTCACTGCCATGACCTAGCACAGTCTCTGTTGCATTCGTGTGCTGTTCAGTACCTCCATTTGTGTTCCTTGCCAGCCGGTGGCAGGGGAGCAGGGGGTTTGGGCTAGATGCCCTCCAGAGGTCCCTGCCAACCTCAAACCCTCTGTGACTCTGTGATCTACCAGCAATGTGCAGGGACACACTCTTCATATTCAGACCAAGATTATTCTACATAGCCTGTGAGGCACGTCAGCCCTGTTTCAGTACTTCTTTACAGGTACCTGTTAAGGACCCTTTGGGCTGTTTTCATCCTACCATGTGTGTTTGTTTCTCAACACCCCCCGGAGTCCTGGCCCACTACCTGGGCTAAAAACCCAGGGCATGTTGCCTCCTCCTTCCAATCCTTTATACAAATGCACCTGGTAAGAAGTATTGAATGTGAATAACCCTGTTATTTATTCTGAACTCATTTAGAAGACCTTAGTGCATTAAATAAATTCATAGTAGAAGATAATTTTAGAAATTTTATTAATATGCACTCCATCTTAGCAGAGGTATGTGTAGAAGTTACAGTCTCTATGCCCAAATCAACTTTACTCACTTTAGTAGGAAATGAGACAATCAAAATATAATTCACTAGAAAGAAATGAGCCAGGGCCTTTCCACTGGCAAATAGCAGAAAAGCAGACTGATCACAAACACTCAAGAGAAAGATGTGTGTGCCTTGCACAGAAGGAGCAATAGAGTTTTTCTATTAGCTATAGATGAATCTGTTTGTCTTAGCAGACCATTTTCTATCAGTAACATTTGTTATTTTTAGGTAAAAATAGCAAAGTTTATATTGAAATAAAATAATGAAACAAAGGTTCACTGAGGCAGTGAGTTGAAGTGAGACCAAACTTTCCTTCTTAACAGACTGACCCCTTGCTATCAACCTTCAAAGGAAAATACAACTCCTGAATCAAAACATTTATATTGTTCTTTATTTGCTTTTCTTCTTGTTACAGGAGCTGCTTTGCCAGATGGTGGTTAGCAGATGAGCAGTTTCCAGTGATGTGGCTCCTGACCTGTATTGCTGATGTACATGATATTTAAGGGCTCCTGGTTCAGCAAATAACATCTGGATGGCAAATCCTAACCCTTTCAGAAGGACAGGTGACAACCCCGTCAAGAGCACCACCAAAGGAAACCTGAGACAACTGCAGCAGCAGAGGCATTTATTCCCTCCTGACTTTTCTGGGAGAATTTCAACAGGAGAGGGCGGTGCAGGCACAAGTGAACGATTACAGCATCTTGATCATAGGTTTCAAGGAGAGAAGCTACCTTGGTGTCCCTTCTGGGTTCTCTGGAGGGCTGTTGTACTCCATGGCTGGAGCTTATTCCGGATAAGTACTGATTTACAGGAGTTGTATTTTTACTAGAACTGTCCTATAAACAACAATATCTGAAAAGAGGAAAGAAATTGATTTTTTTTAGGGTTTCTCCTTTTTCATTCAAATTCATAGACGTTTTCAGAAGAACTTGTACAAACCTACAAGAAATAGACAGCTTTGACACAAACTCTTACCTTGCCTTTCCCCCACCCCCACCCTAGTTTATTCAACAATTCTCTAACACTGGCAACAATCTCCTATACCCTGGTTAAATTAAATGCACCAATTCATTAATATTTTGCAAACTTATTGAACATATCCTATTTTCCCATGGTATATGTATCTAAGAGCATCCGTTTCCCAGTGTCCAGATGTATGGACAAACATTAGGAGAACTTCCCATATTTTATCTGTTGCAGTAGGCACCAAAAATGAGGATCACATTTCAAATTCTCAGACCTTTCTCTGAAAAACAGTTATTTCTATTTCAAGCGTTTCAGGAGGTCTAGGACAGAAATACTTAAAAGTAAAATTATATTAAGGTCAGCAGAGGCAGCATCATGATTTCCATGTTTTCCATCTTCTCCAGATATGGAATGATTTCTTCTAACAATAGAGAACAAAATACTATTTAGCAAGAGAAGTAAATTGAGGCTGTGTTTCATCTTTTTCCTTTGCCAACACAATGGTGCTGTCAGCAATATAACCTTGAATGTGTTCATTTTCATACATTAACCCTTTGAGCACTGTAAATTTAAATAGCCTTTTTGACTCACAAAGGAAAAAGTGTGTTTTAAACTCCTGAAACAATGGAGAACAGAAATTTTAATTAAAGTTCTCCTTGTACACATGCATATATAACCCTCCCTTTAGCAAAGAAAAACCCTTTTAAAATTAAAGTTATCATGCTGAAATAATTAACATAACTCCTGGGAAAAATGCATAATCTTTGCATACCAAATGCCAAAATGTCTAAATTAACTGTGTTTAATAAATATTACATTTCTCTTTGAGTACGTACACTCAGTTAATCATGCACTGATAGGCAGAAAATGTCATTAAAGCTTTAGGTATTGTAACTTAAGCATTTTAAATTCGACTGGTGTCCTGGTCTTTGCAGGTCCCTGAAGGTCTCAAATCCTCAGTCCTCAGGATGTGAGCCAGCTGGAATAACTTAGAAAAGACCAGGAACCTCAGATCAACAGTGCCTTTCCACAGCTGCCAATCTGGATGTCATCCTGCTGGTCTTGAGTGCATCGCTGAGCAGCCCCGTGTGCAGCACCGAGGGGCCGGCACGGCTGCCATGGCTCGGGGCTATGGACTGCTCTTCTCTTCTGGGGCAGCGGTGGCAGCTCTAGTGGGTATCCAGGCTGGCTCTGTGCTCATGCTTCGTGAGTCCTACCGAACTAATTATTTGATACTTGTTTTGTCCCCAGAGCTTGGCGTGAGGCTGACTCCTTATTTCAGGGTATCAATATTTTGGTGTGCAGAGAGCGAATTTACAGAAGGAAGTATTGGAAGTGGTAGACCCTATATCTGTACTTTTGAGGTACCCCTTTTCAAGCCTGTCTGTTTATAATGCTCACTTAAAATCAAATTTCGGTCTCTCTCAATACCCAAAAGGATGCAGCAAAAAATTAACATCATTATTTGTTTTGTGTGCCTAGCAAGATTTAAATGTCACTCAAAAAACCCCCAAACCTTGACTGCGAAGTTACATGGGTGCATGATTCTTCATAGGTGAAAAGAAGACCCAAATGTAAGAGCAACAGAATTTCATTCAGTCTCCTGTATTTATCACCACTCTTCCACCCTGCAATTGACTACATCCAACCCTTGGTTTACAATATACATAACCACAATCAAAGGATGATTCACTCCAGTTAAGGGATGTGTTGATCCACAACATCTACCCATTCCTAGCCTCTCCTCCCAAAATTCAAGGCGCACTTGCATCCCAGCTGCAATGGTCCTCAGCCGTAAATGCAGCCCCTCTACAATGTCTTTTAAACTGAGAGACCAGTCCTGGCCTAGCCAGTCACTTTAATAGACATATGTAATCTTTAGAATCATAAGAATAAAAACAAGTTATGAGCATGGTTATACCATTCAGCAGCTAAGTACATAGCAGCTGTATTTAAAAGTAGCCACTATCAGCCAGTGAAAGCAAATTAATTATTTAGATATATTTATCGGATTTATAGGTCAACTGAAGCTAAAGCTAGTTAATTGAAATCCTGATAACAGATTGAAGCCGGTGCTAGATCCTATACTGTGAAATGCAAAGTCTTTATTAAATAAAGCCATTAAGAAGGATGATAATCCCTGTGGCCTTAAATATGAATAAGGTGCAATGTAAATAATAAAAGGCAAAAATCCAATTTTCATGGAGTGAACTTTCAAATACTCCGCTGTTTCCATTAAATTACCTTTTATTCAACATATTGTAATGGCACTGAGGGCACATCAGGCTTCCTTGTAATACAGTTATTGTTCAGCATAAAAACTGGTTTTTAACTTGAAACAGAAAAGTGAAATATTTTATTTGGCTTCTCTCATGTCAAATGACATGAAAATTGAGAACAAAAGCTTCCCAGATGCAATAGAAAAGAAAATAAAGGAAAAATAAACACATGCAAACAAAAAAGACCCAGAATATGAAGACAAAGGAAAGAAACACGGTACATAATAGTAGTTTTCCAGTTAATTTTACAGCAATTTAATACTAGGAAATAGAACAGGAAAACAATTTCAGCAACTACAGTAACTAAACTTGGCTTTAAGCCAAACAGAGCTGTAGCACACAGCAAAGGAGGTGGAACTCGTGTGAAATGTCTGTCACGCTCCTTCCAAACATGAGGATGATGACAAGAGCTTGAGTGCGTCAAGTGCCACAACAGCACAATGCTCAAGTCTGGAGGCGTGTGATCACTCCCTGGTTCTGCTGTGCTGGTAGTGGGTCCGTCTGGTCATGCTTTAACTTGTCATCCACAAAGGAAGCACTGATATTTACTGTTTTCTATGAAGGATTCTATGGAGTTAAGAAACATTAACTAAATACTCCTGTATTTATTGAAGAACTGGAAACTGTAACATAAGGTCAAGAATTTACTATTATTGTTCAGAAACAGAACACACATTGCAAAATTTAAACAATCCATTAAAGATGAGACTATATTTGTTATGAATATCAAATGACTTTTCCACTATAAACTGTTCTGCAAATCAAAAGAATTCCTCCAGCAAAGCTGTGATGGAATAAAGATAAGAGAATGACTCCATTTTTATTCAATTCTGTATTCAATTTGGAAGCATTATACCAAAAGAAACCTTTCAGCACAAAAATACAATTTTCCTTGTAGCATCTTCATACTGCATCAAGATGTTTAGAGAATCAACAGTAGATATGTGAACTACTGTAACCTCATGAAACACAAACACATGCATTTTACAATATTTACTTTTCACTGTCTGTAGCTGTGTCTGCCACATCCTGTCTTCTGTGCTCATTCTCTGGCCATAGAGTCACACAATCACAGAATGATTTGGGATGGAAGGGACCTCAAAGATCATCTAGTTCCAACCCCTCTACTGTGGGCAGGGACACCTACTGACCAGAGTGCTCCAGGCCCCATCCAACCTGGCCTTGAACACTTC
Organism: Platysteira castanea; assembly: GCA_013397175.1. Taxonomy (NCBI): domain Eukaryota; kingdom Metazoa; phylum Chordata; class Aves; order Passeriformes; genus Platysteira; species Platysteira castanea. The sequence continues at coordinate 32,942 of VYXC01003756.1, read as the reverse complement.
CAGGGATGGGGCATCAACAACTTCTCAGGGAAACCTGTTCCAGTGCTTTGTCAGCCCTCACAGTAAAGAATTTGTTCTTTATATTTGATCTACCCTCTTCCACTTTAAAGCTGTTACCCCTTGTCCTGTAACTACAGGCCCTGGTGGAAAAAGTCTCTATATATCTTTCTTATAAGCCCCTTTCAAGTACTGGAGGGCTGTAATAAGGTCTCCCTGGAGCATTCTCTTCCCCAGGCTGAACAAACCCAAGTCTCTCAGCCTGTCTTCGAGTGCTCCAGCCTTCCTCTGGACCCACTCTAGCAGGTCCACATCTGTCTTGTATGGGGCACCCCAGAGCTCAACACAATACTCAAGGTGGGGTCTCATGAGAGTGAAGTAGGGCAGAATGACCTCCCTCAACCTACTGGCCATGCTGCTTTGGATGCAGGCCAGGACACGTCTGAACCTCCTGGCCCTGGAACCCATGGGGAACATGGTGACAAGGACACAGCCTCCATGCGAGACCTTTATTCCTGGCAGAATTGTTTCCTTTTGCTTCTTGCATGTGCAAAGAAAGCAAATACATGAAATAAGAGGGAAAAAGCAAATCTATTCATGGCATGCAGAGCAGAAAATAGTAACACCTGACAGACCTACAGTGAAGTAATACAGCAACTCCATCTGTGCAAACCATTATCTTGAATAATATTTTCACCAGGTCAATGAAGCAAAGCTATTTGAATGATGTTTCTCAAGCTTTTCTTCCTAGGAAGGAGACTATTGCCTTCCAGCTATTCCAGCAACACTCTCAAAAATGGTTCTACTGAGGTGCTACGATATTGTTACTTACTATGGTAGTGATTTCTCACACCTCCCACCAAACAGAGTCAGTCCTGAGGAGCAGATCTGCCAAGTAGCAGATTACTCATATTCCTTCATTAATTACTGAAAAAAGCCACAAAAAACAGAAGAGTGTTTATTTGAAGCTGACTCAGACAAAGCTACTAAACAGCTAGGGTACTGAACATTACAAGGATCAGGTTCTTCACATACTATTACTTTCTTGGGACTGCAGCTACATGACATCAAAAAATGAAATATTGCTATAGAGGCATCTTTTAATGCTCTTTTAAACTCTCAGGGGAGGGAAAAAAACCACAAAAAACCCCCGAAAGTAACCTTTACTTTTTTACCTGAGATTCATTCTGCTCTTTATCTGCCTGTTGCCAATTGCTCTGAGTTTACACACTAATGAGACAACTTCAGGCTGACCACAGTTCTTGTTCAGTGTTTGGCTTCTATTTATTTCACCAGCACTGAACAGGAATCACTGATTTGGGGAATCAGCATCACTATCCACAACTTTAAACTCCTGAGTTGACTCAATCAAAGAAGCACGTGTTCATCAAAAGCATCAGACCAGCCGAGGACCCTCAACTCTATCCAGTTTCCTGCTCTCTCTTATTTTAACTGTAAGCTCGAGCCCACTTTCTTCACCCCAGCCCCTGCATCAACAATAAGTCTCCTGACGATAGCTATGGGGAGTATTAAAGGAAATATGCTTCTCCTACATCCAAGATCCTAAAAAAAGCCCCCTCTTTCACCACAGTTTTCATAACCAGACAAATTAATCTCAAAGGATCAACTTAAATAGGAAAGGCCGTCTCTGGCAGGGCAGCATTCTAGTGTAGAAACTACCCACTACATGAGGGTTATTGCTGAGGGAATCACAGAATTATCAAGGTTAGATGAGACCTTCAAGATTATCCACTCCAACCCTCAACCCAGCACCATGATAATCACCGCTAAACCATATCTCCAAGTGACACATTCAGATGCCTCTTGAACACTTCCAGAGATTGGTACTCCATTTGCTCCAATGCCTAACCATTCTTTCAGTGAATTTTTTTTTTCTAATATCTAATCTGAACCTCTCCTAGTGCAACTTAAGGTCATTTCCTTTCATCCCTTCACTTGAGAAAGGAATAATTTAAACTTCTATTTTGTATAAAATCTAACTAACAAGAATCCAAAACATATGAAGGAGGCTGAAACAAATGGAATACCTCCTGGAACTTTTAAACCACATCTGATGAAAAACAAAGAACTACAAAGAACTGAAGAACATCAGCCATTGGGAATATGCCCTCTTCTTCTTGGTACTGTGCCTCTTTCATTGTTACCTCTGTGCACCCGGAATTCTCCTCCCGTGTTCACTGGCCAGGTACAACTGCCCCTGCCTCTATTTTCTGAGTAGGTGGTGGCCTGTGTGAAGAGACGTCAAAGCAGGCTGAGTCTAGGGACTGTTAATTTGATGACAAATACACAACGGCACAAGCCCACCAACTCCTTTCCTGCTGCAGCAATGAGGAAGATGCTCATCAGCAACAGCTGATCATGTCCCTGCTGCAGCAGAGGTTTCTGAGCTCAGAGAACGGGGTACAAAGACTTAGAAAGTTCAACGTGGTCTCCAGATCTTATTAACATTACTACTGACTGCACTTGAATACCAACCTACAACACTGTCAGGGCAAATTCTCTCTAAACATTCCCCTCATATTTTTAAGATTAGGCTATCACACAAGCCCTACTCCCACAGGAAACCAAACATCCAAAATAGTCCTCTCTCATTTTCTGCCCAGCCCTGTGCTGCCTTTCAGTATGACTCTACATGGTACAGTCATCCTGTCATTAGCTGCCACCAAGCAACCCCCTCCAAGGGTCCCTGACCACTAGCATCACCAGTGACTCATGAAGTATTTCATCATCCATGTGGAAGGAGCTCATCTTCTGGGTCCTTCTGGGAGCTCATCACACAGAAATAAGGTGGCAATGCTCATCCTGAAAGCTGGGTTCTGCAATATAGGCTGGAGAGGATGTGCTATTTTGGGAGGTTAAAACTTCAACAAGTAGGAGTGAAGGCACAGGCAGGTGCCCTGGCCCACTGAAAAGTGAGGATTCATGTGAAGAGAGAAAGAGGAGAGGAGAAGCAGAGCCCAGCCCCTGGACGGGCTGTTCCTGCCCACTCCTGACTGCTGGATGTCTTCAATGGTGATGAAGCACTGAAGGAAGGGCACAGTGACACAGATCCTTTCCTGGATCTTCTGTTACCACCGCCAACAAAATTGTTTGCTTCTGGTATTCCTATTTTTTGTAACTTTTTAAAAGTGAGTGAAACAGCTGGGTGAGGACATGCACTGAACAGCACGATAAACTCCCCAAGTGCCCCAGACAACCACAGCGACTTGAAGCACCAAACCTATTTCCTGCTCTCGTTCTTGGGGGTAGACAGGGCTTGTCTCTCAGCTCTACACACTGCACAAGGCAGCAAATTCAATGCTATATTTTGTTGTTTTCGGGTTTTTTAACACAACAGGCAAAACCAATTCTTAGCATTAGCAATTTCAACGGTATAAAATTCATATGAAACAAACATCAAAAGTGGAGAAACTGGAAAGCAAATGTGGCTCTTGAACACCTTGCAGCTCTGAACAGCTCTGTAAATCTTGTAGTGTGCTACTGAAGAGACAAAGGGAGGAAGACACCAGCCTTCCCTTTAGCTACTTGCTTCCTGGTTTTAGAAGCCAGGGATGAGGAGGAGATAGCCATTCAACCCTGGTCATTGAGTTCTTGTTTATTAAGAAGCACAAAATGACCTCTCCCAGATTGAACAATATTATTACAGATCATGAAACCTACACAGCCCCTTCTTAAAAATGTGCTGAATTATTTTTAATAGTAGCGACCACCATGGAAGTTTACACTCAGATAGAAGTGAGACTAACAGCACATAAGAGGAAGTCCTGTGTTTATCAAAAGAACAGATAAAACTCTAACTAGGAAAAAATGAATTTTCCCTTCTGCGCTACAGATCAAAGGTAACATGCTTTCCTTTTACAAAAAATTTACAAGTTGTTAAAAAGGTGTAATTGGTCCATATTTTACATTGCTGCATGACTGTGAAATATAAATAATCAGATGTTTCCCACTAAGATCTAACACCATAATTACCTACACAGCAGAAGAGAATAAGCAAAAAAATTTCATCTCAATGCTGTCAACTACTATTTTACTGTATTTTATGACGTGTGTGTATGACTCTATTCTCCCAGGGGGGCTTATGGTTTGTTTTAGAAAGGGCGTATGCAAAAGAATGAGGCTCTCCACACAAAAACTCTTGGCTGAAATGCAAGATCCTCTGGACTGAACACAAAGACGTCCTCGCCTGCCTCTACCACAGCACTGCACCCTCTCCAGACAGAGCTGGCCAAGGAGCAGCAGCCCTGGCACTGATGCATCGTGCCCACTCAACATGCTACAGATCACACTTCTGCCAGGAAAGTCTGTGCTATTTCTGTGTCTCATCTCGTGACATTTTAGCATGAAATCACAAGGCGGCTCAGCAATGAGCATCAAAAGAGCCCATCGCGACACGTCCCAGCATCTTCAAGGAACAGGCGCCTTGCAGCACACTGGGACCCATTCCCCCGCCTCCTCTCCAGCCAACCCCTCATTGGACATCCCTTCTCCCTCACATGACAAGCACAGATCTGTATTTTTGGGGTGCAAGAGGAGGCTGCATGTGTGCACTCCTATGATCCCTCAAGGACACATGCTCTGCAACAGGGGTACCCATGGGTACACATCCAGAGATGTGGCAGGACCAGCCACTGCACTGGGACACAACACACAGCCATGTCTGACAATAATGCACAGTTTACTGGATTGGATATGGACAAGAGAATGCAGGGAAGAGGCCCTTCTGACAAAAAAATATACATTCAGGGAGATAGATAGATAGATAGATAGATAGATAGATATAGTATATATACCTATATTCGTGTGTCATATTTACAGACAACTAAATGTTAGTTGAAGTCAATCAAAACGCAATCAAAACAAAATCTTCATTCTACTTCCTTCTACTTCACTGCATTAAAATAATTACAAATTCATAAATTATTGCTGTTACTGGAAATGAAAACATATTGATTTTCTTATAAGGATGAAAATATTGTAAACCTGGTACAAGCTGAAAAGCATTTCAAAACTCATATGAAGGCAGCCAGTAGAGGCAGCCTGCTAAAAGCTGTTTCAAAATTAATTTAGAAATTAAAAAGTAAATTTATAATATCACGTCTTTTTATAGCAAGTCACAGAGGAGTTTCTTATTGGAATTGGCCTGAACGTAATCCACAAATAAACATGTTCAATAATATTTACTGAAATGATCATTTAGGAGAGTAAATACAATAGTGCCTGTGTTTGGCTGACTTCTTGACTGTTGCAGGGAAGGCAATCAGGAGGCAGCACATTAAACACACCAGTGTCTCCTTCGCTTGGTTAGGACTGTAATACCTTAACCCAAAGGTCCATCCACTACTGCACAGTCAACATCTTAGATCTCTCTTTCCCTCTATTCATCTTGCACCTAAATCCACTTTAATGATACATCAACTGCAGCAATTAATGAACCTTTGTTCAGAAGGGGAAAGACTGTAACAGCTTAATGACACAGTAATACATATTAAAATCAATATTATTCAGATTATGTATCTATTCTAGTCCTCCGTCTGAATATAACTAAGACTGTAGGAGAAATATCATTAGCATTTTGATAATCTTGCCAGCCTTCTGTTAAAATACTTTCTCTTTAAAGAAAAACTGGGATTTGTTACCTTATACAAGCAGACCACTCTAAAATTAGCAATGGCAAATTCATATTAGTTTGCATCAGATTTATAAAAAACTTGGAAAAAAAAATTTATGCTAACTTGCCTGAATAATCAGATTCTTGTGCTTGTTGCTGTAGCTGTGGAAAGACACTCTAAGCATTGACTAAGAAGCAACCTCTTCTCATAAATACCATTTTTGTGCACAGAAAGGCACTCCTTAACCATATACAGCATTAGTTTCACTTGTCTGATAAATCATACTCCTGTTGACAGCCAACATGAGGGACAAATTCCTCCCTACCACAAATCCTTAAGGTATCTTCAAAAAAAAAAAAAAAAAGCTGAAAGCTGCAAAGCAGGAAAGGGTTTTGCACCTTTGTCCCATTGCCACTGCAAGCAGACAAAAAATTCCTCAGCATTCCTGAGTCAAATTATATTATGCAAACACCATGGTGAAAGAAAACAGTTCCATCTCTCCCTTTTTTTAATTAGCAAATCTCACAGCCTTCTTTCTCCTGGCACCCAGTGCTGTGAACCAGACAGCTAAGCCCTCCTGTTTCCAAAATTGGACAAGATGGAGACCTGCTGCAGAAACAGCTTTAAAGTGTTCATGAGGATCTGCGTCCCCCAGAAACTCCTGCCCCAGTCAACCACATGCAAACAGACCAGTCGCACAAAAAATCCCAACCACTCCAACAGGACAAGAAGCCAAACTTCAGCAGGGGCCAACCCATGCTTTGAAAGTGCCGGAAACTGGTTATAAGACAAACCCAAGCAAGGTTTTCACTATTTAACCCCTCAATAGCTGGCCTGCAGATGTGAAAGACTGAGCCCAGTGCCAGGTGACAAGTCCTTCCGCTGACCCCCCTGAAGAGCTCCATCAGCTCCTTTGGGCAGATATTCAGCTGCCCATCACCTGAGTTCACAGGTCACCCCAGCTACCAGCAATCAGTGAGCAGCAAGTTCTGTGGAACCAATGGAAGTTATGCTCAAAAGACTGGGCAGAAAGTGCTCTTGATTCCAGATGTTTTACATTTTTCTCTCTGCTTTTGAAAACAAAATGTCTTTTTAATACCAAAAGTAATACTCCCTCCTTCTGTTCTTCCCCTAAGAGCCATCTCATGTACATGTATCATTAAATTAATGTCTGATCTTTCTAACGGAATAAAAGCGTTCAAATTACATACAAAGACAATTAGATTAAATTATTAGGCACACTCTCAGGGTTTTGGGGTTTTTTTTAAGCTATTCAAACAATTTTAAAGGTTTTTCAGCAATCCTCTAGCAACATAAGCAAAACTTCTCACAAAGAGGAGGTAACAAGTTTAACATTACTGCTGAGGAAGACGGTAACAGAGCCAAGTGTGTCAAACTAGCACATCAGCAACCCCCCTGCCACCCCATACAGTCAGGAAAAGGCATGGCTCAAGGTGTCAGAGGAATCCAAACCAGCAAAAGAAAGAGGAGATGGGGCCGGTATATGGGGAGAACCTATTCCCAGGCCCATCTGCATGATACACTAGAAAGAAATTTTTCTCCTTTTTTAATTACCCTTTTTTTTTTTTTTTTGCATAATGGTCAGACCAGTAACTTTCCAGCCGGAGTACCAGGCTGCTCCACGCAAGAGGCTTCTCTCATTAGGAGCAGTTTGGTTTGGTGCAAGACTAGGGATAAACAGGTAGCTTTCAGCTGGCACTGTGTTTCCCCATCACTCCCTCCCCAGCTGCAGAAGCACAGCTGCTGTGGGAGCTGGGCAATGCCAAGGTCATGCAACTTCCTCAAATCCTGTAGTTTATCTTTGTCCAGGCTCTCATGTCCTATTAGAACTAATCTTGGGTTCTTCCCATGACAGCTCATGGCAGATTGGGAAAACCTGTTGTAAAATAACAGATTTTAACAAGACTGCATTGAAAACGCTTGCAGAAATTTAGCTTGATATGTGATTAGCAAATGCAGCAAAGCTGAAACCACATGCACCCCCAGCAGTTTTGGTCTGTAGAAGCCAAAAAGTCCCTGAACACTGAATGAATCCAGTGCTCTAGAGGTCATCAATTACAATGCTTGAAGACATTAATCAGAGTGAAATATTAGTTATAATGCCTTCTGAAGCTTAAGGAAAGGCTTCTAAGAATGATCTACAGCTTTGAAAGAAAGTGGCATCTCACAGCCAAAGATATTTCAGGTGGGTCACTGAGGTGCAAGAGTAAACTACGGTTTTTATCTGAAATTTAAGCACTGTTTTTTAACAGAAACAGCATGAAATATTGAATGGAACAGTGAATTAGAGAAGACAGTATAAATACAACAGTGCAAAACTCAAGAAGTACCCAGCCTCTTCAAGTTGAAATTGCAATGGGATTATTAAGCTAAAATTATGCGACAGCAGACAAAAATAACTCTATTGTATAAGAAAATACCTTCTCAGAGAAAGAAATCCTCCATGGCATAAATAAAATATTGTTGTAGCACTTTATGTGGCAGCTTATCGATCGTATGGATACAGCTTCGTCCAGAAAGAGCATCCGTAGCCTCCCCCTGACCTGCAAGTACAGGCACCCAGCATTAACAGCCAGTGCCTGCAGCCTGTCTGACCTGTTGGGCACCCAGCCAGAACCAGGAGTCTGCCTGAACATGAACTGATAAGATTAGAAACAAGGAATACAGTGTACTGTTACAGTCCATACACAGTGTGCATTGCTGCATCCCTGTGCCGACACTCCCCGCAAACCGAGTGCAGCAGCTCTGCCAAACCCCACTCAACAGCAGAAAACAACCACTGTAGCTTCAGTGTATACAGCCAGCACTTTGCAATTTTCCCAAAACCCAGCTTCTCTAGTAAAAATTCTGTGTTTGTAGGGCAGCTTCCTTCAGAAGATTGACAAGCACTTGAGGGTGGCCTAGTGCTACTGGGGCAGGTTTTCAGCTGGGAAACGTGACGCTCAGAAAGGTCATGCAGCTCACTAGACATCAATGACCACGTTCTACATGTGCCTTGAAACCACAGCAGAGCTTTAGGGCAGCTGGGCAAAAATTGCCAGGGTTGAAACGTGCACAAGATCATTAGGGCTGAGAAGAGCAAGCCTATCCATCTGTCTTTGAGTAACCAGCTACAGAACATGGAACGCTGTCATATACTAAACGTTACCAGTGTTTGTCATGAATCATTCAGAAGGATGACGTGCAGGGATTAAACTTAGCATTCCCATTTGACATCAAGAGGAGTCCTACAGAGGCATGTCACACTGACACAAACTAATAGGGAGGGTTTGGGGCTAGGGGCACAAAGCCCTCTCCACTGTCCCACAATTTTTTAGGTGTAACTGAGCCACTGCTGCCCATCCCAATTCAGAAGAAAAAGTCCACTGTCAGCACTGGCACCCTTTGGTCACATCAGGTCCATACATTTTTCTAGCCTGCAAGTAAAATAGTATCATCACACAGTAAAAATCACGAATAAAAATACTCCATTTCTGGAAAACATAATGGACATGAAGATGACACCTGCAAATGGCACAGCTTCTGAAAAGTGTAAGAGCTCAGTGAATGATGAATTTTTCTGACACAGCCCCTCAGCAATCCCCTATCCTACGCTTACTCATTTCTGTGAGGACAGCTTCAGTTGCTGGGGTTTTAAATACTCCCGGCTATATTTTTCACAATACCCTTAGTCTGGTAGTTAATCTCCTGTGTCAAAACACATTTTTAGCCGTCTGCCAGACAAAAAGAAAATCCTCAAGATCAGAGCCTTTGACATGTGGAACATCACTCCTTTTTGGATGGTTCTATGACAAAGTTCAAGTGCTGATCAGCAAAACTACAGCATCAGAAGCAAATAAATCAAAGAGAATGAACAAAAGTAAGGTAAGTCCCTGGGTTTATGTACATGGCACACTGCTGAACAGCACTCCAGTCTGTGCAAGTCTGACCATTAAAAAGTTAAGCTGCAGAGTATCCTCTGCCCAAGACAAAGCGTGTCCCCTACACAATCCTCTCCTGCTGTAATATATATAAATGCATATAAATGCCAAACTCCATCTGCTTCCTCTTGCATAACCCAGGGTGGGATCTTCACCTGATAGACAATGCATCCAAAAAGGAAAGAAACAGGGCAGTGGAGAAATACTGTGAGGTCTACTCCTTTAATCCACTGTACCCAGTCTAGGATGAGGCAGACCTCTTAAAAAGTGACTGAATGTCTCTTGTGGAGAATTTCTACAAACTGAGTAAATGAAAAGCTTATTTAGCAAATTAGCGTTGTTCCCTCTGCTTGCAAAACACTCATGTGAAGCCAAGGGCTAGCAAATGGCAGCCTTCCTCCTGAAACAGTGAAACAGCTCTGCAAAGCTGATACAAGAGATGCATCCCGTGCAATACAGAGTGGACCCCATCCGTCACTTCGCTCAGGCACGCTGACACATCATTTTCCTTACATGTGCATCTTACTCTCCACCATTACCTACAACCCCATCTAGTAATGCACCACATCCCTATCCATCACTTCAGCCATGTTCTCTCTTCTGGGAAAAGGGAGAGACATGTTTTGTTTTTCTAGGTTGTTTCTTTTTCATGCAAATGTTTTTCTCAGTTTGTATTATGAGCAAGCAAGCAATAATCCTTGCACCTGGAGTGGAAGACGCCTGGTTTGGGAGGAAATTACTACAGACTTGCATGCACTTAACTGGCTATTAGATCTTAAGAACTCCTGAAAAAAAATTTAAGTGATAAACTGCAATAATTGTTAAAAAAAAACCCCAAACCCCACACTCAGTAAAGAAGGCAGATTTACCATAATGCCTCAACAATCTAAGGGAGCCATTTACTTTGACAGAACCTGAATTCCCCAAGCAATTCAACAGTGGTAATGGAAACAGAGGAGCCAATAAATTATAACCTTGTGAGTAATGCGCCTACCATTATAAACCACTCTTAGCCTCCTGTCTGTTCCCTGGGGGGCGGGGGGCACGCAGTTGTTGGATTTCCTTCCCTTCGTTCTTCCAGTGTGCTTGTTCAGCAGTTGGACCCTTTTATAATGTCTAATATCATACTCTGCATTTACACAGCTTTAATGTGAACTTCTCAAAATATGCAGTCTCATTTAGAACAAAAATATTGTTTTTTTACAGGCTGACAGAGGCATTGGGTCACTAACTGGCTTATGAAAGGTCACACACCATTATAAATTGATGGACTCCGAAATATTGTTCAAGCATAGATTAATAGGTACACGCCACCTCCAGATCTCTCATACTGAAGATGTGTACCACGTATCTCAAAACACCTACAGCGTTTCAGGAGTGTTTCTGAAGAATGGTGTTGGACAACTTTAGAAACAGCACCAGTGTCAGTTCACCCCCAGCTCAGCCCCTCTTACACTGGCTTTCGGCAGATGTACAGACCAAGTCTGTGACAAACTAGGGGAAAAGAAAGGTCAGAGACCCGATAAAGAAATACAAGCCCCACAGAGTTTTGCCCAAGTGATAAAAAAATGTGTTGATTTTAGAAAATAGCATCTATGCAAAGACGGCTTCTCCGAAGTATAAGGTGCAGAAGCAAAATACAGGCATGATAGCAACACAGAGGCTGACCCTGCTCTGTCTTCTAAGGTTAATTAAAACTCCCACAGAAACAGATCCCTGGTGTGATTCTAACGTATCGGTCCAAGGATCTGGACAAGATTGAAGTCTGATAGAAGTGACCTTGGCTCTCTGCCGTTATACTTCACAATCAGCAGTTTCCTTCCTAGCCAAAAAGCCCATAATGGTATGTCCTATTTTATATACCACATTATCTAAAATGAAAGGTAATAATTAGTAAAACAGTGTAATTTGCATTTAAGCCCCAGGCAGCAAATCTACAGCAATTTCTGAAACATATATATATCACAAAGAATCACTTCCGCTCTCTTCAAGGCAGCTGAGCTGTCAAAGACCAACACAAGAGAGAAAGGGATGTAATTCTGCTCTTCCCTATTAGCCTCAAAAAAGCTTGATTCTATCCTGGATTGTACCATCTATTGTTTAGTACACAGAGAGGTTCTGCACTCTTCTCTCCAGGACTGCTCAGCAATCAGCTGTATCAGCAGCTCCAAGGAGGATTATTCTCCCCTGCTGCTTTTTTAAAAAGCAGATTAGTTCAGACTTTCTTTCACTGTAATGAACCTTGTAAGGATCAAGCACATTGCATTGATTTCCAGGATAAAATTGTGCCATCAGTCAAAAGGCCAAGCAAACAGTTTCACAGACCCACTCTGTCCCAGTAGACCCACTGCCCCAGAATCATCCATTAACCTCAGCAAAGGGAAAAGAATTGCAGTTGTTAACCATAACAGCCAAAATGTGATTTTCAGGTTGTGTAACTTTGCTTTCTGTCAAGTTCAGATGGGTAGCAACCTTCACAGAAATGGACAACAGAACTGCCAACACTCACCAAAGTGCTATTCAAACAAAGCCAGAAAATGATAGAATGCAATGTGTTTTTATCTACTACATGAGATCTGCAATAATGGCTAGGGAAGCAACTTTTTACAAGCCTGACATTTTACAGCAAAATAATAAAAAAACCCTAAAAATTTGCAAGTAGCTTTGCCCATCAAGCTTTTCCTTACATGTGCACACCTCTGTAACATGCAAGCTTGACTAGGACTTAAAGATTTGATAACCAGAGATTGTCTTCTTGTTGGATGGTCACAAAAGCCTGGTGAGGGTGCAAGACCCTGCCTCTCCAACACAAACACTGCACGTGTAACAAGCAGATCCTGACTCCCACAAAAGAAGCCTGCCTGGACTTCAAACCAGACCATGGGATACTGTACTTTACCTACTGAATGCAAACTTCCCTTTCTGTAACGCTGAAACTCAAGAAGACAGAAGCTGTCTGCTGTGACGAACCTACAGCACTAAGCTTAGTTGAAAAACAAGCAAAAAAAGCAGAGGGCAGAATCCCATTGCCTTTCTTCTTTAAATTGGACAAGTCATTATTAAATACCTGAAGCTCATTGAAGACTATGGCTCAGTAATAAAGGATCTACCCTTCCAGAAATACTGCCTAGCATATATCACTTCCGACTCCAGAACTGAACTTTGTGGAACAATGTATGGCATTTGCCATCATTTCCTGTAGGGAAAACTTCAAAACACCAGTACAGGTCTATTCCTTTTTCTCAGGAAAAAAAAAAAAAAAAAAGTAGGAAATTAATTAATTGAAACATTTACTATAGCAATACAACTTTACAAGGAATCTCTACATTGACCTTTCAAATCAGAAGCCTGTACACTAAACTGCAGCTCAAGTGGATTTCATGAAAGATCAAAGACAATTAAATATATCTAGTATATATATGATATTAAAAGTGAGATTAAATTCAGTCTTAAGACTGTCGCCATTCCCAACTCTCCTGAAGAGGTCCAGTAGTAAATTTTATCGGATCGCATGAAAGAGCAATACAGAGCACTGAGAGGAACTGATCTTGTTCCCTCTGAGCCAGTGAAACCTTGTCGTGGACTTTAAAGGGCGCGAGATGGTGCATTTGATTGAAGAGTTAAATGAATAAATGCACACGCTGCAGTACTCGCCTTCAATAAATCACACACCTTATACATAAAAATGGAATTACGTTCCCTTGAGAGGGGAAGCTTCAGCTTCAAACCCCACTCCGTTCCGGCTGTCAGGAGGGCTCTTTGTGGTTGTAACCGCACCGGCAGCGCCCGGGGAGCGGAGGGGGAAATTCCGGGGTTGGAGGAACACGCCGGGATCGGGACCGGCCGAGCGTTCCCAGAGACTTCCCCTCGCAGGCAGCGAGGGTGGGAGCCGGCTCCTGCCCGCACCTGACAGGCACCTGGCGCAGCACGAAAGCCGGATAAAAGCGCTTTCGAGGCACTCTGTGGTTCGTAACTCCACGTCTGGCTCTGCTAAACCGAGGGCGGGCGGCCCCGGGACCCGCCGGTGCAGCAGCTGCCCCGTGGCCGGTATAAGCCCACCCAAAGGGGGGTGTCCCGG
>VYXC01003756.1:0-18153 GCA_013397175.1 Platysteira castanea | reverse complement strand
CGGGAGCGGAGCCGGGGCCCCGCCGGCCGCGCCATCCCTGGCGGCGCGCGCCCCCTGGCGGGCGCGGCTGGAGGCGCCGCGGGGCCTCACCCCGTCACCCCCGGTGCCCCAGGGCGTCCCCAAATCATTTTTTTTTAATTGATATTGTATCGTGCCCAACCCCTGTGGGGGCTAAAAAGGTGAAAATAAGAGCGAGGGTCGCGCTTCCTCTTCCTGCCGGGTGTTCTCTGCCCCAGCCCGCTGCCCGCCCGGGTGCCATCCAATCTGTGGCGGTATCCATGTCCCGAAGGCTGCAGCAGGTGTGCCCGGGTCCTGTGTGAGCTGGTGGTCAGTCCCTGCTGTAAGGGGAGAGACCCTGGCATTTTGGAGTTACACATCGGAGGTGTTTATTAACCACAGGAGGTTTAAAAATATAACATGCAGACCCTTGTACATGGGGACCATGCACAGAGTTTCTCCTAAGAGAAGCTGCCAAAGAAACCCTATTCTTCATATAAGTATTTCATTTGACAAGTCCCTTTTTGGCTAGCTTTCGACCATTAATAAGATTTAGGGCCCTGCTTAAGGCAGAAACTACAACTAAAATACTTTGTAATCTTTGCGAAGAGATTCTTCGTTTGTGGTCCAGCCCCTAACCCAGTCTTCTATACCTGTGCCTGTCTGCAACAGAGCGCTTCTGGAATTGAGGATTGCAATCCAAGTGCCTGCAGAAGCCCTCCTATCCCTCTCTTAAGTGACACTTTTAAAATTGGCTTTTTTTGGGAGCCATATCACGACAGCTGCACAAAATCTTTCTGTCAGCTTCGTGACTCTACAGCTAACTTCCAGTGCATACAGAAAGTTGAACCTGTTGTGATAAGGGTAATCTAGACACTGTACAGTAAAATTTACTAAATTTCAGTGTGTCAAAGGCCATGAATCTCTTGCTGCTCTTTTGCTACTCTAGAAGGAATAAGTGTAAAGCCAAAGAAAAGCTCCTGATGCAGAGCTCAGATCATTATTTGTTGGTGAGTAATGTCCAGTAATCTAACCTGTGCCTTTGCAGATAGAAATACCAAACACAACAGTTTTAAACTATAAATAGTACTGATTACTGGAGAAATGTGTACTACAGTATCAAGGACTTGGACTTTCTCTGGAGTAAAACTGTTAATTTAAGAAAAAGGAGTAGTGGAGAACATTAAATGGTAAAAAGCATTGTTTCATCTAGAAGAGGGAAATACTGGAAAATCTGCAATGAAATGTGTAATTGTTTAAGCACCTTATATTGCTTCCTTCAGAGGTGAAAACTTAAATATCACTGTCAAAACATAAAAGCCAAAAGTGCTCTGTTACACACCAGAATACCTCCAGTGATTAGAGGGGCACTTTTCATCCCTCCTGCCTTCTGGTTGCTCCAGAGTTTACAACCAAACTACCCTGTCACCACAGTTGCCCAGTTACATAGCCCCAAAGCAGGCAAGGCACTCTGGAGAGCCAGCACCCAAAGGTGATGAGAGGGTGCCGTGATACTGGGACAGCTTAAAAAAGGTGCAGATGTGCAAAGTATTTATTATTCAATAGAAGAAATTGCTGACACTCTTAAAATGAGAATCTGCTGTAACCCACCTGGAAAGCACCCTCTTAAACAGGAGCTGGTTGCCATCACAGAGAAGCAGAAACAAAACTACATCAGATCCCTGCAAGGGAGAGGAGGTCAGGGAGCCCTCCAACCACCCCACAGGACTGCAAATGAGGGAAAGAATTGCTGAGGGACACTGAGGAGGGTGGAGGAAACAGAGAACCAGAGAAGGAGCGGGAAAAGGGGACATGACATGAAAAAGAGGTAAGAAAAAGGAAGGGAGGCAAAGGTTAGGAGAGTGAAAGGTTTATACAGAAATGGCACAAAGGACTACAGGCAATAAAAGCACACTTTTAGAAAGGAGGAAGAGACGTGCAAGTTGGGTTCCAACTAGAAAAAACACCTCCTGATTCTCTGATGTCAAGAGAAGCATTTTCAGACTTAAAAGTTTAGTGTGTGTTTGTGCGCCTCCCTCTACCTGGGCCTAAATTAGAGTTAGGCCAGGCCAGGCCTAAAGGAAATGAAAGAAAAAAATATCATCACACATACTTCTTTCTTCTTGCCAAAGAGACCATGGGAAATATTACATTAGATATTAGGAAAATAAATACTCAGAGTGTTATGTTTGGAAATAGAAAAGTGGTGAAACTCTCAGAAGCCTGAGATAAAACACATGGAAAAGAATGGGAAAAGATAAAGAAGATGTAACAGGTTTACTTTAAACAAATGTGGGTTTTATTAATTTCCCTGTCTCAGCTGTCAAAACATCTAGCTACATATTATAAGTGTGAAGTGGTTATTTGCGAACTAATTAAGTAATGTGATTAACACGGTTCTCAAGCAGAGGTGCTGCTTTACACACAAGGATGTAGCTGCACATTTTGCCACACATTCCTTGGTGAATGTGTTTGACAAGGCAGCTGATAAGCTGTTTCTGTTTCAGTCTGTGGAAGTGGCTTCACTTCCATTGTGGATGTAAAGACTACCTGGAGACAAGAAGAGATTCAAAAAAGCAAAATACTGTTGCAGGAGAGTAGAGTGATGCTGAAGCATTTCAAGGCTTCCTTTGTTGTTGTCCTTAAATTACAGCGATGTACTAGGTATTACTCAATGTCTCAGTTAAAGATAAAAAAGGGTGTTCTGCTTTCCTGGTTCTTTTCCCTGCGTGGTCTGTCTTGCTATTCAGTTCAGATCAGGAGAGACTGACAGATTTTGCTGTCTGTAGCTATATCTATGTTGGTTTTGAAGGCATTTTCTGGGGACAGTGCGTGAACATTGCACGTTCAGCATTGCCTTCCTTTATTTGCATGCTGCTCTTCAAAATGCCCAACTTTTTTGCAGTCTTCTACCAAATGGGATTTGATTATACAGAAATCACTCTCAATTCTTGCTTGTATGCTTGCTCTGCTTTTAAGAGTCTGCAGCACAATAACTATTCGGTTTGCATAGTGAGGGAACATTTGCCTACTAAATAATAATGAGTTGCTCTTATTTGTATGGTTCTTCCCAAACCTGGAAAGCATTATAAGAATGATAGGCACTATTATTTTAGAATGATTCAAGGTAATTAAACTTATGGTGGAATGCACAGCAGTTAATTTTTACTACTGCATTTTCTCTATATGTTTAAATGGTTATTCAGTTATACTTACATTACTTACTTTATTTACATTGAGATTCAAAAAATTAAGGCATTCTTGGATTTCTGAAGTGCGTTATACTAATACTAAGCAGAGGGAAGGAGGAGCTCTGTCAGCTCTGTATTTTCTTCCTTTTATTCAACCTAAAATATCAGCTGTATCTAACAAAAAAATACCATATTTCAGACCATGGTAATGCTACTGCAAAATAGACAAGTTTGATTATGGGATCTTCTCTCTGCCCCTTTGACTGGAGATAAGATTTTTGATCAAGATCAGTTGATCTTTCCATCCATCCATCCATATACATATACATCCCCCTCCACTGTAGAAACCTAGCAATAAAGAGTTTTTTTCTTATTCATGGAGAGGGTAACCTGGCAAAAACCAGATTGTACAGAATTGGTGGCTGAAAATGCTTATGGAAGCTACAGCAGGACCACTGCCCCAAAGTACAAAGTACATTGGCTATTGCAATACCTGTCCTGGCAACATGTGTGTGACAGCCTGCCCTCGCATCAGGGTCTGGAGAGAGTATCTGAGATTCCCCTGTATAAGACAGTCATAGAAAATCCATTCATTTGGACTCTGGATTATTTTCAATGCCAACTTAAAAGATTGGTTAAGGAGGACATATGACTTAAATTACTCTTTGACAGTATTTTAATACTGAGGAGAAAATCTTTGCTCACCTGGTGTTTAACCACAACACTGATATCGGGAAAGAGAATGACATTCATGTGCCTCTGCTGTCTCCTTACGTGCATGTTGATCATGCAGGCCACGGGTCAGAAATATTCCATGGAATGTCAGATACTTCAGCTGTCCTGCCTTATCTTCCCCAACAGCCCTGACTGGCTCTTCTGTCCCCTCCCTTGCACCTTACGTGTGTAATCAGTATGTCTTTATGAAACTCCTCCAGGCAAAAAATAACCCAGAAAAAAGAAATCAATGAATTTTGACCATAAAAATGACAGATAAATGTTAAAACTCTAGATGTTAGGAAAATTACTGCGTTATACTGTGGTTTTGTTTCAATGAATTTATGAATAAAAATGGCATGTCCTCTAAGAATACATGCTGTCCATTGCCAGTCTTAGTACAACAGCTTAACAAATCACTGCAGTTTTCTGACAAGTTTTATATCATGTTCCTGGTAGTTTGGGATTTTTTTAAGATACGGACAGAGGCACTGTGTTTTGTGTAGCTCTTGCAACACATCCAGCCCTTCTGGCAAGGCACTGCCCTTCCAATGAGATTGTAGAACCTTCCTTGGGCATGGCTTTCGAGATGCATCTTGGGCTTTTATAAAATGTAAAGTTCAGCTTTTTCTGCAACTTTTTTTAGGGCCTCAAGCATTTATGAGACTACCTTCTTTGCCGTGGATTTGACTTGAATGCTGCAAGGAGCTTTTAGTCTTCGTGGAAATGAGCTTGGTGGCATCAAAGGCTGAAGAGGAATATTATCCTAGTCCTGAGGAACTTTTTCAGGTTGTGAATATAGTGAACTATAATTCCTTGCCCTCTCTAGGAATCAGTTACTGTTCTGTAAGATGATAAAACCCTGCATTCTATTTCTTTTGTCTTTGTCAATCATGACTGAATTTTCTTCCCTTAGCAAAACAGATTTTACTTAAAAATTAAGAGAAAGATACTTCAGTTAGTGATTAATTAGTTTACCCTATTTATCAAAACACTTTTTCCAGTTAGTTGATTTCTTCCCACTAAATCACTTGTAAAATTAACGGCAGCTTTGAGGATATCTGACAAAGTCTCTGTATTGGGCTTGCATGGCCAGGTTTTGGTAGCAGGGGTGCTACACGGGAGGCTCCTGTGAGAGACTTCCAGAAGGCTCCCCTGTGTCTCATGAAGTCAATGCCAGTGGGCTCCGACAAACTCACTGCTGGTCAAGGCAAGGGCGGTAGAGCTTTTGGGATAACGTTTAAGAAGGGGGAAGTGCATCTGCATCTGGAGAGAGGAGTGAGGATATGTGAGAGGAACAGCCCTGCAGACACCAAGGTCAGTGGACAAGGAGCGGGAGGAGGTGCTTCAAGTGCTGGAGTTGAGATTTCCCTGGAGAAGACCATGAAAAGACAGGCTGGACCTCTGCAGCCCATGTTGGTCCACAGTGGAGAAGTTATCCACTTACAGATAGAAGATATCGCTGGAGGAATCCACGTCAGAGCAGGTGGATGCCTGAAGGAGGCTGTGACCCCGTGGGAAGCCCACGCTGGAGCAGGCTCCTGGCAGGTCCCGTGGACATGTGGAGAGAGGAGCTCACACTGGAGCAGGTTTGCTAGCAGGACTTGTTACCTCACAGGAGACACATGCTGGAACAGCCTGTTCCTGAAGGACTGCACCCTGTGGAAGAGACCCACACTGGATCAGGGAAGAGTGTGAGGAGTCAATCCTCTGATGAGAAAGGAGTGGCAGAGACAGTGTGTGATGAACTGACCACAGCCCCATTCCCTGTCCCCCTGCATCACGGGGAGGGGCAAGTAGAAAACTGGTGATGAAGTTAAGGCCAGGAAGAAGGAAGGGATGAGTGTGCTGGTAAAGGCACAATAAAGGAAACTCTCACACCTGCTAGGTTCAGCAGAAAGAGGAAAAAAGAGAAGCTTTATTTACATTTCTCATACTTTATAGGGTTCTCAATTTCACAAGGGATTGGAGGACATGTCACTTCCTCCTCAATCCCACTGGAGAAAAAGGATGCTCATCAAACTTTCTCTTATCACAAAAGGAATGAAAACCAGAAAATACAGTTAAGTAAACATTGGCCACTGTTTACATGAAACTGTGTGAAAATTCTCTGACTCCAAGGTTGTAACAGAAGGCTTAGCAAAAAACAGGACAACAGACGAGGGGAAGGTGTTTTTAAGATTTGATTTTATTTCTCATTATCTTACTCTGATTTGATTGGTAAAAATTTAATTAATTTCCCCAAGTCAGGTCTGTTTTGTCCATGATGGTAACTGGTAAGTGATCTCTTTCTGTCCTTATCTGAACTCATGTGCCTTTCATTGTATTTTCTCCCCGCTGTCCAGCTGAGGAGGGGAGTGACAGACTGGCTTTCATGTGAACCCATCACAGTCCCTGCTTGTGGCACATCCCTGTGGATGCAGCACAGCTGCCAGCAGGACACACCTCATCTGGCAAAGCTGCACGACTGCAGAGGCCCAGGTACAACATCGTGGTTAATCCTCTGTTATGATTTACTTGTCACAACTGCGAGAGGATAAACTATTTCATCACTCTCCTGCCAGTAATGAGACACCTGCACAGTTGCTTTAGAGAAATCTGTTGCAGGGAATAAGAAGGGATTGCCGTGGTTAACCTGTACATTTCAAATTGCCAGGTTTTTAACAGTTTAAAATTAGCTGTTTAATCTTCTTGTGTTGCAGTTGCTTTGAAAGGCCAAGTTGCCAGTAAACTTACACTTGATACCTGAATTCCTTGGATTTGTGTGCCCTTGTGGAGACTGGGCTGTGTTCAGCTGAGGGTGGTTAATACTTCCAATTTTAGTCAAACACTACTCCGTAAATATTTAATCAATATTACTCCACTTGCAGCAGCCAGCCAAGAAAACTGATTTGCTTGGAGCCCAGTTTTTTTCTGGAGGCCCATTCACCTATCTGCCCTGTACTGTGTAGGCACAGCAGTTGTGTTCATGTCCGCGGGTGGCTGGCTCTCAGCTCTGCAAATGAAAACCCCAGGTCTCCCCTCCCCAGCAGGAACTGAACCACTGGGTTGTCAGTGTTTTCCCTGAACTTTAACCAGCACATCCAGCGAGCAGGAACTGCTGGTTCACCATCAGCTAATCGATGCATGATCGAGTTAACAAACCATCTGCAGTTAACACGTGAAACAATACTGTGCACTGTAAAATTCTTCCTTTCTCTATCACACTTTTAACTTAATAATTTCATTTTTAAAAGGAGAATTAACTTTTCTTGCCTGTGGTTTAGGAATAACTTTGACTTTTATTTGTAAAAGTTTGGAAGAATAAGGATTGATTACCATATGTGAGAGAGGACACTTGTTCTTTCAATCACCATTAACTTATTTACATTGAAGAGGGGAAACAGCAACCAACAATGCTGCCAAAATAAATGTTTAATGGAGCACAAGGTTGTAATTTTCTCTATAGTGAGGCATGCCATCTCTAGGGATGAAATGGGCACCATCTCCACAGACAGGCGTGTACTTAGAAGCATAAAGATGTAATATACAGAGAGAAGTCTTCACAGTTTCAATCTACAGACAATACAGGCATGGAACAATTCAATAGACTTTATTAATATTCAAACAAGCAGCTGTCAACACTTCATCCCAGCATACACTGAAGCTCCTTACATAGTTTTTAGTACTCTAATAGTTGGGTTCATTGGCAGTAGATTGGAAAACATGCAAGACTAATGAACCCTCTCTATTTTTCCTGGTCTGGCATTTAATCCATCCTAAGCTGAAAGACATTTATGACATATGCAACACCATGCTCACAAGAGGCTTCAGGTTCAAAAGAGATGTTTCAGTTTTGTTTCTTAGCAACATACATCCAGTAACAGTGAAAGACTATACAAACTGTAATGTTTGTGTTGTTTTAATCTATAATGCAGTACTTTGCCAGTGCCAAGGAAGTATGCTGCTACAGGATCTTTTCAATGTCACTTATGATTAGACGTATGCGTTTCTGTTTTCCCATACTGGATTACTTGCTGCAGACTATATTTCTGAAGACACTATAATGCACTCATGAATAATAAATAAAGAGGTAAATTCTACTCTAATAAGGGCACACTTACCAGGATTATGCTGTGGTCTGCTACATATGAGACATCTTTTGATGTTTCTTTCATAGGAAGCATTTGAACACCTTGTGAGAACTTGATTTCTAGAATGAATATCAGCCAGCCTCCAGTACAGGGCTAAAAGGATTTGTACAGCACTTATTTCTTGAAGGACAGTAGGCATGGCTTAATATTTTCTTCTCCCCACTTCAATGTCTGATCTGATGTGACCAAAACCACAAAGTCTTAACTTTGATGTCACATCAAGAAGAGAAGGAATCAGACAGGTCTCCAAAGGCACATGGAGTATTATGTCCTACAGAGGAGCTTTCAAAATTTCACTCACTGCAGCTATAGCTCTTCCCTCTGTTATTTAGCACAACTGCTTCCCCCGTGCCAGCTAAGAGGAATAAGAAACATAGTTTTTAGCTTCTTCCTATGCTTTTTATCCTTCTCCTGTATATAGTTATCTTTAAAAGTCAGACTGATCTCTCTAGAAAAGCTGTGGTATTTGCATTCTCTAAGTGCCTGGTAATAACAGTTTCAGCACGTCAACACTAAGTTTGCAATAGGCAAATACTGAAAAGGTAGAAAAGAAAAAATTCAGTATATAAAAATTGCTGTTACCTTATTTAATGCACGATAAAAGATTTTTAAAAATAGCATAAATGGTATCCTTCAGCTTGGAATACCTGGCTCAAGAAATGCAGCAATGTTTCCAGTTCAGGATTCACCTTCCCAGGAAACCTTGTGCCCCAATTCTCTTGATGCAGCTCTTATACATCATGCTCCAACATTAAGCACTTCTACAGAATAACTCATATTTTCTAGCTATGTGGACTGAAAAAATCAGTCTGAAATATTCTGAGAAAATGGGTCTGAGGGGAGGCCTGTAAGTATCTAGCACCACAGACATGAATTATTTAACGCTGCAGGTAGTTAAGGAAAACAGTACCACACAGGAACACCAGGTGGAACTAGGAGGAGAGGAAAGAAGGAAAGAAAGAAAAAAAAGAATCCTCTTTATAGGTTGCCACATTTTCTGAAGAAACACTTTTTCCAAATGCAATCTTGGTAGAAAATTAGTTATTTACTTCTATTTCACTAATTATTAGGTTCTCTGGATGCATAAAAAATTGAACAGGCTGATTGGCTCTCTAAAGCAAAGCAACAAAAATTCTACTTAGAAATAATAAATATGGTAATGCAGCCTGATATGATAACCTAGCTTGACCCATGCAAAATTTGGTGGCAAGACATAATCTGACCTCACACTGCGCTCTTATTACCTGCTTTGTATTTTTCTTTAGAAAAGCTGACCACTTAGCAGTTTTTTCTGGGGTCAACTGCAAGTTGTGGTCACTGCCTGCTTTTGTAAATGAGTCTATAAAAGTCAAGAAACTCCATCAAAATAGCAGAGGAAATGAATCACATGGTGAAAGGGCACAGTTTCTGTTGAGGAAATAGTAAATTCAACTGACTTGAGCCATCTCAATAATGTGGAAGAATGAGGGGTTTTCCCCCCTAGTAGAGACCAGTGCGATGGAATTCCCTGTAGATCAATACTTATCCCCTAATATGCATTTAAGCCATGAATAGGAAATCACCCTCAGTGGTAGTGAGATGCTGCCCACACATTTTGCAGAAGGCAAGGAGCCAGATATGGCCCTGAAGTTCAATTTTGGTGCAGCCTCCACTTCTTGCCTCACAAATAGGTGCCAGGGGAGGAGGTGCTTTGTTGTGGCAGCTCTGAATCACCTCTGGCCTCAGTAAATAGGAGGGCTGCACATCTGCCTCTGTACAGAGAAAATGTATTAGGAAGTATTTCAGATTTTGTGTCTTTAGCTTTTGCTTCTGCAGGAAACACAATTGCAGATTCTGAGATTTGTAGGATTCAACAAAACAGGCAATAAAATTTTCCACTGCTGTTCATGTGCCCTGTGCTTATTTTTATAACTTTAAATTAGTTTTGATACCCATTTAGATATCATTGTTAAGTTTCAAGTGACTTCCCAAGTTGAAATATTGCAATTTTTTATCATTAAACAATCCCAGATACAGTCGAAGGTTTTGGGGTTTTGTCACTGCATTATGCTCCCAAAGGCACTAATAGCAAAATGTTAAAAATGCTATTTCCTTTTCATCAGAAATATTAACTGGAGAAATTATGTAAAAAATGCATCGCCTGTAAAACAGTGAATTAATCGAGTAATCAGTGCCCAGCATTCGGAGAGATTTTCCTGTGGGTGATGTATATGTGGAGGCATTCATGTATTCTGGACAGAGAAGAGCAATCATCTGTACAGGATTTTCTGTGTGAGTACCCTTCCACAAATCAGTTTGCACTCTTCACGGTGCTTCTCTGGGATTTACCTTCCTCATGAGCATTACAATCTGAGTGTTTATTTGCTAGACCACTTACAGAAAGGAAACACAAAAGATCTTGAACATAATCAAAGCACATTTTCTTTCATTTGCAGAAATGAAAATTAGTATGTACCCAGCTTTCTGTTTACAAAAAACCCCAAAACCAACCAAACAAAAAAAACAAACAAAAATTATTTCTTTCTCCTACGCTGATCTTCCTCTCTTTATTTCCCAGCTGAGAAACCAAATTATTATAGTCTATAACTGGAAGGCCAGTTCATACTGTCTTAGCCCTTCTGTAATAATTCACCCTTGTGCAAAAATCATTAATGTGACCCAGCAGAATAGCATTTATACCTCATTTGCAGAGCATAAATTATATAGTCCAGGGTATTACACATTAGGTTTTTCACCCTGTAATTTAAAAGTGAAGATAATCAATGAAAATACAGACTCTACAGTGTTGCCTTTCCAGACCATGTTTTCATGGTGTCAGTGCTACTGTGTATTGTAAAAATCTGCACAGAGAAGAAATGCTGACACAAATAAATTTGAGAGGAGATTTTTTTTTTCCCCCAGACAAAACATATCATAAACTGTTTTCTCAAAAAAATTTATCTAGGAACTCACCTATCCTGGACTAATGCAGGACATGAGAGAGGTTTTTATAACCAAACACTATTTTACAATGACCATGTAAGTAATGGCATCTAATAAATATTAACAGAAAATTACACACTTTGCCTGAAAGTCAGGTTGGTGTTAAGAAGTGATACTATCACACGCTTTTTTAGGAAGTCACACAACAAAAAAGTGGAAAGGCAATGTAATGTGACGTCCGTGAAAATGGGGCCAAGACTGATTGAATTACGTCATGCTGCCTGTTTGTGCAAATGGATCACCAAGCCCTGTAATATTAATAACATGGGCCAAACTACTGTAATTATTTCTGACAAAAGGAGCTGGGAAAAGATATAAAGCTTTAATGCTTCTTGCTTTTACTTTGACTTTAACACACTAACAAATGTTAATAGGCCAAAATGCAGATTTTGAAATATAAAGGTGTTCTATCAGTTCACTAATAGACAGGAGAAGGACAGTTTTCTATTAAAGACTGCAACTCTAGAAGATGCACTGTCCAAATATGTGTATATTGAGATGCTGATGATCTCCAGGCCTGTGAGAGAAAATACAAAGAGGCTTGGATGGGGCTTTGAGCAACCTGGTGTAGTGGAAGGTATCCCTGCTCGTGGCAGAGGGGTTGGAACTAGATAGACTTTAAGGTCCCTTCCAAATCAAACAATTCTGTGATTCTATGGACTGAATCCTTCACCACTGCAGAGTCTGGAGGCAGGAGGCAATAGTTAAAACAGATCTCAGGAGCTACTGGCACAAACCTTTAGAAGTACAGATGAAAAGGAGACTATTCCAGCCTTGTTTATGCTCACACAGAAATCAGCATACCTCTCTGAAATGCTGACTGGGCACACCAGCAAGGCATTTCTCCCATAGCAGGCACCCAAACATGAATTCTCAGCTGTGGAGAGGTATTGAATAACAGCATGGACTGACACTGCCACCAATACATCTTAAGTGTCTGAAGTAGACTGACAAATCAGCTTCCACCTGTCTTTGAAAAAGAGATCTAAGCACTTGAATTTTTTCCTGGCAAAGTCAGAACAAGGTCTAGTGCCTTCAGGGAGGACTTTCTGTGACAAATGGTGTTCAATTTGTGTCCTTCTGTTACCCACTTTAATTTCAGGTGCCTGGCAGCTTCAGATTTGAAGGAGGCATTGGTGTCTGCTTTCACAGAAACATAGATTTGTGTTGTTGGGTTTTTTTTTAAAACCGTCTTTGTGGCAATATATAATGGAGAAAACATATTAAGAGGAATTGGATGCCAAGAAAAATCAAAAAGAACTAAGGCCTGCAGCAGTTCAATCTACTTTGGCTAAATCAACAGCTTAAGCAGCACCGTCTAATGCTCCTTTGGAAGCATATCCCTGCCAAAGATGCTACAGACACCTATGTAACCAGTTCCCACAAGAGTGAGAAAGAGGAATGTTTTCTAAGATGTAGAACAACAGCTTGAATAAATGCCCTGCTGTGGAGGAGGTGGTCCATCATTCAGCATGTTTGTGTATCCCCATGAACAGCTGGTACATGCAAAAGCAGCAGCCTGGCTCCGGAACAGATGTGCCCCACAACACTCACAAACACACACACACACACACACACACACACACATATTGAGCTGTCATTTACTTCTCCATGCCCTCCTAAACACACTCATAACCCTTCAGAGCACCTGCATGCCCCCATCTACCATTGCTTTCCAGTCTAAGACTCCAAGCACGTGCTCCAAAAATCACTCACCATAGCTGTCCCATGGTAGTGTCTGCTCCATGGGCACCAACCCATAGGCTGGTCTGTAGAAACCACCCACAGGGAGGTTTGGTGCACATCAGCCCCTCCACCTCAGTAGTGCTACAGAGCTTTGTGAAGAAATTGGTGAACCAGTGATTGAGAGAAAAGCACATTTTCAGTGCTTATTTCTATGCTTTCATGGTATCTAATGAAGTGGCGCATAAAGACAGTAATGCAATAAACCCTCATAAAAAAGCATTATATATTCACCTCAGTATTTTTTTCTTAATCAGAATCAAGTGCATTCTGCCTCCAAAAACAACTATGAGGCTTTTGCAGGCTTGGAAGAGCTGTCTGTTACTTACTGAAAGAGACATCAGTATGGTTTTGGGGTAAACCACCCTATACAAAAAGAGAAGTGAGGGTTATTTTAAAACCTTTCATAAGAAGGAACCACCATCGCAGGGAGACACTCAAGCAGCTTTATTATTTGACTCCTCAAAGCTAAATTTGTTACATTTTTTAAATGTCAGACAAAAGGAGAGGAGCATCTGCCAGAGAGGAGAAGAGCACAACTCAGGCCAGGTGGGACCTCTTTCCACAGCCCAAACAAAAGAGGAAGGGGCATGGTTAGAGATACCCCTTTGTCAAAATCAATTTTGTATTAGCAAGTCTCAGTGCAAAGAGTGTGCCAATTGAGGATGTACAAGCTCAGAGGTAGCATAGCCCAGGAAAACACAGGATGCAACCACCAGTGCAAAAACCATCAGGTGACAGAGCTGTGATGTCTTAGGCGTGTTATGTAAACCTGGGTTTCAGGGGTCTGGTTGCTGTCAGGGGAATTAGGTACATTTGTCAGCACACCACAGGGCTAAATACAGGCAGGGTTATACGGCTGCTGGCAATCTCCCATATGGTGAGGAATAAGCTCCTGGGGAGGATAAAAGTTTCCTTTAAGAACAGGTTAGACAAATGTATGCCAGGAATATATGCCAGGAACAACATGAGTACAGATCATCCTGCCTCAGGCAGAGTGATGGAGTAAATCACCTCCCAAGCCCTAGTCTGGTCTTGTTTTCTGCGTGAATACCCAGCTAAATAATGAAATGGTAGAATTTGGAAAGTTTGTAATATCCACAGGGCTGTGGAGAATAAAAGAAGAATAAATGGAGGGTTTTGTGAGGAGTATTTCCTAGAGAAATACTAAGGAAGCGAGAGTGTGTTTGCACCAGCAGAAATAGAGGCAGATAGAGAGAAGGGAACAATATTCTGCCATTGCACTGCATTGAAGAGACCTGTTTATCACACAAATAAGTGGACGGGATGGTCTGCTCTAGATGGGAGGAGCTGGTTTGTAGTCAGACTGGGGAGTACCCCACTGCAGGACAGGCAATAAGCAACTATTGGATGAAACACAAGAATTTTGGAAAGAAATCACCACAGATTTGCATTTGAGGGGCAGACCCACACATGCATGCTGCAAAAGCTGTGGGAGGAACTGAAAGATGTCAAATTATCCTTGGGCTGCCATCACCAGAGAGTTGTTGGAAATGGCCCATTTTCAATTCCCCAACCTGCAAGACTGACTTGCAAAAGGAGATTGAGCCTACCAGGCTGGATATACCCCAATTCAAGTGATGTCAGAGCCAGAGCCAGCAGGGTCTAGGGCAGGGCCATACTTGGGGACAAACTAGGTGGGATGGGTGGCTTCTGAGCTGGCTGGGCACCTCCAGGGATTCTCAGAGTATGGCTGGGTACCACCAGGGGCTCACAGGGACATCCCATAGTTGATTGGCACCTTCATAGCTGAAAGTGATTTGAGGAACATCTAATAAACAGTAATTTATATCCTACAAAGTCAGCTAACTACAGAAGGTCTTAGAAAGTTTTTAGCTGCATTAGATCATCACTTAAGATTCATCAATGTGTTTTGTCATGTGCTTTGATGGAGAAAAAAGGCTTTTTTGAAGGAAGAGAGAAATGAAGTCATTACAGTTGGTGGAGACAGGGCTCTCTTTCCCACTTGCAGAAGGTATGGGGAGAAAGCCATTTCATAACTCTAGCAAATGCTACATGCTTTAGGCAGCATTGTGTCAGGGGAGCTAAATTCCAGAATTATCTTTTCTGCGTAAAATAGGTCTCTTTCTGATATATTATATGGTGCTAGTGAAAATCATGAGGCTGAAGACAGGCATTTTCCCTCAAGTAGCAACCCAGCAGCATTGAGTCGGAGTGGCATTTTTTAAAGACTATCAGACAAAATTAATGGAAATTGCACAGCTGCAAACTTGTTAATGCCCCAAGCACTTGAGAAATGGACACTGATTGTGTCTCAAGATCAGCTTCCTTACAATGCCAGCAAACAGAATTCATGTCAGCAGTCTGCTTTCTAAGGCAGCTGAATACCACCATAGAAAGAAATTTGTGGAAAATGGGTATTGAATTAATTTGGAATTCAGCACCCCGCATCAACATTAGCTCTTGATCTACACTCTGAGAGTGTTTTCATCTGCTCTTCTCTGAAATTTGTCCAGGTGGAGGCAGAGAAGAACAGGGCTGGATGGGATCTGAAGGGTCACTGAATCCAGTCCCCATTGACTGCAACAGATGCTTCAATCAAAGTGCCATTTCTCATGCCACAGAAAGACCAACTGTGATACTTTTAATGCAACAGAGTTAAAATTAGAAGAAAATGAAAACATTTTGATCACCACAATATAAAAAAGATACTAAAACTATTAGAGAGTGTCCAAAGGAGGGCAACGAAGATGGTGAAGGGCCTTGATGGGAAGCCTTTTGAGGAGTGGCTGAGGTCACTTGGTCTGTTCATCCTGGAGAAGAGGAGACTGAGGGGAGACCTCATTGCAGTTACAGCTTCCTCATGAAGGGAAAAGGAGGGGCAGACACTGATCTCTTCTCTGTGGCGACCAGTGACAGGGTCCCAGGGAATGGCCTGAAGTTATGTCAGGGGAGATTTGGTTTGGACATTAGAAAAGAGTTTTTCACCCCAGAGAAGTGGTCACAGCACCAGCCTGACAGAGTTCAAGGATCATTTGGACAATGCTCTCAGGCACAAAGTGTGATTCTTGGGAATGATGCTATGCAGAGCCAGGTGTTGGACTCTGTGATCCTCATGGGTTCTTTCCACCTCAGCATATTCTGGGATTCTGTGATTTCCAATTCCCACAGTCACAGGATATCCCATGGATGCTTCAAGGTAGATCACTGTATTGTGAAGGAGGGTCACACTCTGCTCCTTCCTGCTAAACCATCCAGCAGGATAACACCTTTTTGACTGCAGATCACAAACTGCCTTAACTCTCAGTATGTGAACTGGACAGACTATGTCTACCTTAACAAGTAAGGAACTCAATAAATGTGGATTTGTAGAGCAAAACCAGTGATGTTGGAAACCTGCCATTGACCCGACCCAATTTAGGGGTGATAACAGCTGGTCTGATTCCCAGGACCACACTGGGGCATGTCAGGTGTGCAGCTGAGACACACCTGGTTCAATGTCTTTCAGGGAACCCCATTCACACACCCAGCGGCTTTGCTGCGACACAACCCATGCTGCAGTGAGCAGGGACCACCAAGACCACCACTTCAAAACCACAGTCCTGGTCTGGGTTAAAATGCTGATGTAGATGTACCTGCTAATACCTTACCTGAGGATGTTACACCATCAAAGCTCCTGTCTTTGCCCTCCCTCCCACCTGCTCAAAGAAAAGTGTGTGTAGGAAATAGCTGTTGACAAATTAGGCATTTAGATTATAGAAAGGGGTTTCTTCTTGTTCCTTGCAGGTGATCAGTGGACACCCAGAAGGGAATAATATTAGGTGAAGTGATGGTGCAGAGAAACGGCAGAAAAGCATCAGCTCCTCTTCAGGTATCAGCATATCACAGACCTGTCTCCAGTAATTCTCTCTTTCTTTTTGCAGTTCTTGCTGTGAGAGGTGGCTAGGAGGGACGTGGAGCTCTTTGATGAAGAACAAACCTGCGAGCTTGGAGTAGTTCAAAAAAGCTCTTGGTGCTCCTAAAAGCTGAGCCTTGACAAACCCCTCTCCTTTTCAGACTCAGAGGACTCCATCAGATGCTAGACTTCAGGGAAATGAACTTGTGCAGGTCTCTGTTGAAGTCAGGTGCAGCCCTCTGAAGACAGTTTTGGCCCGTGGAGGAACCAGGGATATGATATTTCATGGAAGTTCATGGAATTTATTTGTTCCAGCCGCCATGGCTGGGAGCCTGAGCCAGATTCAATGACCCCTGGGAAAACCACACAATTTCCCAGGTTTGGGAAACATGAATAGCCAGTCGTGTAGAGAACTTGGGAACATGTGACCAGAGCACAGGGGTCCAAGAAGCCCCCGTACAACCATGCTTTTCACCCAAGGCCCTTCCCCCCCAGGGCGGGGAGGGGCACCTCCTCAGGTCTCCTCCATTTTATTGTGAGAGAAGAGAAATAGGGCACACACCTTTCAGGAATGTGCTTTAGACTGAGGTAACCCACACCCAGCCTTCATGGTCTGGAGCCTATAAATTACAAAGCCCTCTCTACCCCTGGCTTTTAGACAGAAAAAAAGAAATTCCTGACACATTTAATATGCCAAACAATAGAAAATAATTTAATGGTTTTTCTCCTCTTAAGTAGGAGACAGTGCTTAGATTATTTCTTATATATAAAAATATATCCTCCAGTGGGAATAAACAGCATCTACAAGTGCAGACACAGAGTACACTGCTGGTGAAAAGAGTCCCTGAGTTTGTGTGAGAGATCTGTGCTTGTCGGGAGACTTCAGACTTTCACATGTTCAAGGAACTAACATCTAAGAAAGGAAAAGAATAGCTTTTGGCCCCAAAATGCAAAAAGAACATACATGTACAGGTTTTAGTGCTGTTCTTACACCCAGTACTGGAAACCTTGCTTTATCCACTCATTTAATCAGCACCCATTTATCACCACAACTGACTGAAATGATCCTAATGATAGATGGCTTTTTACACAAGAAGCAATTGAGAGAGAATTAGTGACATTAAGAATTTTTCATAATTTAAATTATAATAAGTCTTCTTTCCTCTAAAGTTATTTCTTTCAGTAATCCATTCTGACTTTAGTATCTCCTGAACTAGAATTAGTGACATTAATACATTTTTTACTATTCAAATTATAGTCTACCTTTTCCCATAGCTGAGTATTTCATTTAGTAAAGGAGACTAAATTAACATCCATTGAAGGAGATTATTTAATTTAACAAGAAATCTTTCCATAGTTGGATGACGTAATAAAAAAACTTTATTATTGAAAGTTATTGGTAAAGTTAAAAAAAAATCTTGATGAAAGGTATGCCTTTTGTGAGAATCGAAGTTTCTCTATTTTTTTGTTTAAAAGCCTGCCACCCTCCTTTTTGTACTGTTATAAATGCATATTA
>VYXC01003755.1:0-44033 GCA_013397175.1 Platysteira castanea | reverse complement strand
AAACGGAACCTGCAGGCCTCTCTTGTCTTTTCTGGCTCTGGGACAGGACTTTAGAACAGCTACAAACCACCCTGAGCAGATGTGAGGAGTAACAACTCCCACAGAGCCTGGCCACGGTGTCTCCACTCTGCTGCACCCTCTGTTCCATCCCCCTCGGCAGGGGCTGTGGGTGTGGACAATCAGGGTGGGACACACGAGGGGCTGGACTGTTAATGGTTAATAACTCAAATAATCGACCCTTTGATCACCCAGGTGTAAAGGCTCACACACCCCTCACCCAGGGCTGCAGCTGGGTGTGGAGAAAGANTGGCCAGGGAGCAGGGAGGGGGTTTTGGTGCTGTGTGGTGGGTTTATTTCAGGGGTATTCTCTGGATTGTCGTGCAGTAACTGGGCCTACCCCAGTTCTCTGTCTCCAGCTGCTGTTTTTAATAAACGAGTTAACCTTTTTTTCATAAAGGTTTCTGACTCCGTTTATAACATTCACAGCATGACGGATTCACCCCTGCTCGTGGGCTGTAATTAACTCAACCTCACTGATGCAGAGGCAGCTGTAAGGTCTCAGAAGGTGTCATGAGTGTCTCGTGATTGCATTATCCAGTGTAAAACCCCACCCCAGGGGAGGTACCTGAGCGTTCCCACCTGAGCCCTGACTCTGTTTCCTGGGCCTCTCCCACCAGATCCAGACTGCAGCCATCACTTGGACAAGGCTGGAACCCTCACCACAGAGAAGACCAGAGGAAGAGGACAAATGGGGTGATGCCAGGATCCATGGAGTGCTGATATTTTCTACCTTATCTCTCTCTCCCCCTGACTCTCCCTTTTTCTAGTAGTTTCTCTTTCTCCCTCTCGACCTCACATTTGCCAATGCGTTCAGAGGGGCTAAATTATATCCTGATGTTATTTATGAACAATTTAAAAATTGTTTGTGGCATGTAGGAAGGCATTCTTTTGTTAAAATTATTGCTACATGAACTGTGCCACGATAAATGTGTTTATAGGATTCTGTGCTTTATTTTTAGACTGTCCACAAAATGACAAGCACATGGATTAAAATGTGTCTTTCAAAACAGAGAAGTGACACGTAAAGACTTTAACAAGTGTGACAAAATGATCATTGTCTGCCCGGATTTGTTTACTTCAAGAATTACTGATGAAGGTTTGAGGACAGGAGATGCATTCACAAATGCAGGTCATAAAAATGAGGATAAAAATGGAGATAAGCAGAGCAGTGACAGCTGCCTGCTCTGTGAAACAAAAGCAGCACAACTTCACTCCTATTCATTACAACCAGGTTCAATGAGCTACCTAAGCAAGCGTGTAATTTAATTGCTTTCATTCGTAGACATACCTACCTGTTTAAAATAAGATGCTGGCAGGGAAAAAAATGGTTAGGTGTGTCATTAAACTGGGTTTCTTAATCCTTGAGTGCTCTCCATTGCCTAGAAACATCTGGAAGTTCCCCGGAAACCACATGTAATCAGCATCCCTGGAAGTGTCCAAGGCCAGGCTGGACAGAGCTTGGAGCAGCCTGGCCTCGTGGGAGGTGTCCCTGCCCATGGCAGGGGATTGGAATAGGATGAACTTCCCTCCCAAACAGTCTATGATTCTACCCCAGTGAGATCAAATACATAATTTTACGTGAGTTCAGGAAATTTTGTGAGTATGTAGCTCCCCTAAAAGCAAAGAAGCAGCAAATTGACAATGTCATTGAGAGAATTTCTCCCCCTTCTTTGGTTTTACTTCAGGAGAACCCAATAAAAGTGGATAATTGCCCACCGCAGATGATGACAAGACATCCTTTGGAATTTGAATTATTCACTCAGTGAAAGACTTTATGATAAAAACAGACAAGCAGAAAAAAAGATCAGCATTTCACAACAGACAGCTCACTTGCAAACTTTGCTCAGTGATACTCCAGTTTCTGGTCCCTAACACATCTCATCTGCTTGTTTGGAGGATGAAAGAGACTCAAACACAGCAACATGGTCCCTCATGTCATATATTTGTGTTATTTTAGGTAAAAGAAAAGAGGGTAATGGTAAAAGTGTTTTCACTTGACCAGATCAGCTCTGTTTGATACCAAATTCCACAGAATAAAGGAAAGGCAAAAGAGTCTCTAAACTGGACTCAAGACTGGATCAAAATAGATCTAGCCTAGGGCTGAGTAAGAAACTCTTTATGGTCTGTTTGCCATAAAGAAGAGAAGAGTGAATTTTACCTTAATATTGAAAAAAACCCGTGACAGAGTATTCCCTCCCTAAATACATATTCTTTTGCAAAATTCTACATTCAGCATGACTCTTCAATCAAAATTTTTTTTGTATAGACTTGGGTCAAAAATCAACAGAGGTACTTATAAAACTTTTAAAACAGCTTATTCTAGTTATGAACCTCAAATCAGGTTTTAACAATGAAAGATGCTCAGCAGCTTTTCTTTTCCTTTGCTGTATCTGTAAATCATGAATGTGCTCGTTGTCAGAATTGCAATAAATATTTTCAACTAGTCTAAAATTTCAGAGCCCTTCATTCTGGGATTGCCGAGATGGTAACAATACTTTTTTATTATAACACTGTACAGCCAGAACAGCGTACAAACAAACTTAAAAAAAATAAACTAGCAAGTAAAGCAAACCTTTCTAAGTTATTTAAGGCAGCAATTACAAAACTATGATCACCACAGGGATCTGCACTGCCTTATCCTACCTGTCTGCCACATTCATCTCAGCCTGCAGGGCTTCCACTACAGGTCCGAGCCTTTAGGGACACACACCACGATCAGCTGCACAGCTTTGACACCAGACTTGCTAATATTTATTTCCAGGCATGCTACAGCCAGGAAAAGTATCACTGACCATGCTCCAGGCTCTCGCTGGCCACCTCAGATCAATGCACACACATCAGGACAGCCTCAGCACACACAGGCTCTGCACCTCTTCTGGCCTTTGACATCCACTTTCTGGAAAGCAGAATCATGGAATCCCAGAATGGTTTGGGTTGGCAGGGACCTTAAATCTCATCTCATTCCAACCCCCTGGCCCCAAGCAGGAGCGTTTTCCCCTAGCCCAGGTGGCTCCAAGCCCCATCTGACCTGGCCTTGAACGCTTCCAAGATGGGGCAGCCACAGCTTCACTGGGCAATCTGTGCTGGGGCCTCACACTCACAGGGAAGAATTTCTCCCTAATAGCCAGTCTAAACCTACTTTCTGGCACTTTGAAGGAAAACCAGGCAGAGTTTCCTAAAAATTGCTGAGATATCTGTGTCCCGTCCCCTCCTCCATTGCCTGTCTTTATGTGGCCATGATATCTGGTGCTTCACACACAAAATGCAGGAGAAAACTGACTGGCTTCTCCGTGTGTGAAAAACGAGGTTCACTCTGCTGTGAGAATTTGAAAGTTTAATTAAAGGACAATAAGGGACAAAAACAATAAAGCAAAAGTTACAGTGCCGGGTACCCCTGGCTCCAAGCCAAGAGCACACCTGCTATTTCAGAGACACCCTTTACATACCTTTACTGTTAATGCATATTCATAAACAGTTATACATATTCAAGCTTTCCCCCAAACTACTTTACATTTTCTAGGAAGTGTTTAGCATGGCCCCTCCTGGGGTCCGCCTTTTTGGAGCATGTGCTTTTCTTTTTATTTCTTTATGGTCTGTTTTTATTATCACCTCCAGTTTGGGCCTTGGTCTATGATATTCACAGATGGTTTTTGCTGATAGCTGCAAGTCAGTAGCAGGGGTCTTCATCTCACATTCACTGGATGTTATCCAACCAAGCAGACAGTTCAGTTACCACAAGCACAACTATATCAGCTATTCTACTACAGAAATAAAGGCATTAGTTATTGTTACAAAAACCCTATATCCTTATAGCAAAGCTACTTTAACATTATACAGCATCTACTTAATTATTTGCGAAAAGCCAATATTATAATATGCATTTAGAACACCGTGCCTGTGAGTAGCAAACCTGTCCCCATGCAGAACCAGGGTGCAGAGCCAGTGGAGAGGACAGAGTCGAGCTGTTGCCCTGGTTTTTGCTAAAGCCTTCTGTTTCAACCTTGGAGTCGGAATTCTTTCTCACACAGTTTTATGTAAATAATAGCCAATGTTTACTTAACGGTATTTTCTGGTTTTCATTCCTTTTGTGATAAGAACTTTGATGAGTGTCTTTTTTCTCCAGTGGCATTGAGAAGGAAGTGACACGCTCTCCAATCCCTTGTAGAGTTGAGAAGTGTATAAGACGTGACATATGTAAATAAAGGGGTCTTTTCCCTCCTTTCTGCTGAACCTGGCAGGTGTGAGAGCATCTTTATTGTGTTTTCCCAGACACATCGAGCTGCCTTAGCTGCTGCTGCAGTGACCAGGACAGACCTCTCGGCAGACCTGACTCCAGGAGCTCTCTGCCATCCCAATACATGGTCCTCACCAGGGCACTGCAAGGCCAGCTCCTCACTTACATAAAAACAAATCATTCTGCTTTCTTACTATTTGCCTGTAATGGGGGTAGAGAGGAGGGATGAGGAAGAAAAAGTCTCTTCTCCGGATGCGCTTTTTGCTCCACACCCGTCATTGCCTCTCCCCAAAAAAATCATCTTGGAGAGGCCATGGCCTGATTATGGCTGCCTTTTGTAAGATCACACTGTTGTCCTGTTTTTTGCTAAGCCTTCTGTTGTAACCTTGGAGTCAGAGAATTTTCACACACTTTCATGTAAATAATGGCCAATGTTTATTTAACTGTCTTTTCTGTTTTTCATTCCTTTTGTGATAAGAGAAAGTTTGATGAGCATCCTTTTTCTCCAGTGCGATTGAGGAGGAAGTGACATGTCCTCCAATCCCTTGTGGAATTGAGAAACCTATAAAGTAGGAGAAATGTAAATAAAGCAGCTTCTTTTTCCTCTTTCTGCTAAACCTAGCAGGTGTCAGAGTTTCCTTTATTGTGTCCTCTACCGGCACACCACACAGCAGAATCACGGAGTCAGAGAGTGGGTCAGGCTGGAAGGGCCCTCAGTGGCTCCTCTGGTGCCACCTCCCTGCTCCAGCAGGGCCATCCCAGAGCACAGGGCACAGGATTGTGTCCACACAGCTCTGGAATATCCCCGGGGAGGAGACCCCCCAGCCTCTCTGGACAATCTGCTCAGGGCTGGGCCCTGCCCAGGGCAGAAGTTGTGCCTCCTGTGCAGGGAATTGCTGGGCTCAGGCCCTGCCCGTGGCTCTGGGGCCATTGCTGGGCCCCGCAGCAGAGCCCGGGCCCTGCCCGGAGCCCTCCCTGCAGCCAGGGACACCCAGGGACACCCAGGGACACCCAGGGACACCCGGGGACACTCAGAGACACCCAGGGACACTCAGGGACACACAGGGCTGAGGGCCCCTCTGGGCTGGGGCTCCTTTCCAGGCCGAGCAGCCCCAGCTCCCTCAGCCCTTCCTGGGCACGGAGAAGCAACATGTGATTAAAAAGCATGTGATAAAACAATCCCTTTAAAATTTCCCATAAAATGCACCCAATCCTTATGCTTTGCCCTCTTTCTCCAGGACAGCAAATTCACCAGCCACAAGTCAATCTTGCCCACACAGTTTCACCATCTTTGCATACTCTGGAATTTTCTGGAATTAGGCCTTGGTGTCCTGCTCTGCCTGGACCCTTCCCCGTCCTCCACAGGTCCCCCTGCACCGATGATGGTCACTGTGTGGTTAGAAAGATACATTTTTCACATCTACCTGTGGGTTATGGCAGTGAGGTAACTGGTGTGAGAAATAGATTTGTATCTCTTGCATGTCTTTTCTTAAAAAAAAAAAAAAAGAGGTGTCGCTATAGGACACAAGAAAGAGATGGACTCTTGCCAGGTTGAGCAGAAAGAGGAAAAGGAGAAAGTTTATTTTCACTTCTCATACTTACAGGTTTCTCAGTTCCACAAGGGATTGGAGGACACGTCACTTCCTCTTCAATCCCACTGGAGAAAAAGGATGCTCATCAAACTTTTCCCTCATCACAAAGGAATGAAAAACAGAAAGGACAGTTAAGTAAACATTGGCTATTATTTACATGAAAGTGTGTGTAAATTTCTGACTCCAAGGTTACAACTCAGAAGGTTAACAAAAACCAGGACAACAAAAAGGCAAAACATGAATTCATAAATAATAACAATAATCATCCCAGAAACCACTGACAGGCACATAACCATTTAGTTCCATCCTACTGATTGATATATAAGGTACAACAGGTTGAAAATCACTTTCTGTTTTACGGAAAATCAATATTTTTACATTTGCTTTACTTTTTTAATTTTGCAAAGATGACAGTTGAAAGAACTTCATCTGATAATGTAAATCTTCATTCAAAATATGATTTTCCATTTTAGTATTTTTTCCATTATGGCACGTCATGTCAGCAGCCCAAGCACATGAACCGTTTGACACATTTTACCCATCAGTGTCAAAATTTCAAACCTATTCATTACAAGTTCCAATCTGCAAAGACACTCTGAAAAGAAAACAAATAAGAGCTTTGAATCAGGATGGAGAATCTATTGAGTTCACTGATATCTCACTGAGAGCGCTTTACAAATGAAATGAAAAGAAAATATTTCAACTCCCATATTAGGACATTACAGGAGTAGCTCCACATAATAGTGTCTCTAGGATCATAAAAGGACCTTTAAAGACAGCAGCTTAATTTATTGTAGAGAATTTAAAATGTTTTGAACTAGAAAAAATTCTTTCGAGTCTTTTCCCTTTTAGAATAGTGTGAAAATGAGTCCATTTCAATAAAACCAGAAATAAAGTTAAATCAAGTTCTTCCTCAGAAAAAAATTTCTATTTTCTAATATACACTATTCTTTAAAAAAATGTATTTTCTAATTTCTAAAATTTTATTTATCAAGACTTTTACAAGCATTTATATCTATTTGTAGCTGAATGTTGTTCATTTTGTGGAAAATGTGGAAATGTTTCCAGTTTTTTAAGACAGTTAAATATTAAGAAAGAGATTTGCCATCTCTGAATGGCAGTACAACCAACAAAGACATCTTCATGGTATGTTATTATTCCACATATTCACATATCCAAAGAGCAGCTGGATCAATCTAAAAGACTCTCCAGTAAACCAGTGAGACCAGTGAGAGTTTTAGCAGCATTTTCTTCAAATTATTGAAGTTACTCAAGGCCTCAGTGTTATAGAGAGCATTTCCTGATAGTGCGTGGGGGAAAATTGTGGGGTTTTTTAATGTGATCAGGCTACTAGAGGATGCTGCTGGGATAAAGATCTCTGGAAGGAGAACAAAGGTGTCTTTATACTTTCAGATTAGCTGTGTGTTTAAGAGGAATGGGGAAAAGGAAATTATGAGAGCTCCCTTTATGCTTATGGCTTTGGATGGCAAAAATTTCAGGGATAAAACAATATATTTGAGTGGAGACTTCTTACACTGTAGAACAGGCCAATTTTTGCAAATTTTCAGGATCTAAAGAAATACAAAGATCTGTCCTCTGAACCTCACCTTGCACAGAAGATCTATGAAGTCATCGTTAATCACTTGCTAATAAAAGACTAAATTATATTTCTTCCGACTTCTACCAACTCCCAAAGGAAATAAAGAATGCAACCAAAATATTTA
The DNA here is from genome assembly GCA_013397175.1 of Platysteira castanea. Lineage (NCBI taxonomy): Eukaryota > Metazoa > Chordata > Aves > Passeriformes > Platysteira > Platysteira castanea. The sequence continues at coordinate 36,423 of VYXC01003755.1, read as the reverse complement.
GATGATCATCAAGATTTGAGGAAAACTGATTGATAAACACAATAAATGCATGTTTCTGTAGAAGAGCACAATTTATGATTTACTTAAACTCTTCATGGAAAAGCCGTATTTTATGAGAAGATAAGAAGGGAGAAGGACGAGTGTGCTTTCAACAGTCTTTGGAGTAAGAGAAATAATAGTAGAGGTTGCAAATACTGGAAATAATATTTAAAACCAGTCATGAATAATAGTTCTCAGCCAAAAGGAGGTACAGGTGAAGAAAGAAGCACATTATAGGTTTCCAGATATTAGAGAAAGATAATGTAATGTAGAACATGAAAATGTATCTGGAAGTGAATGGTATGAAATAAGAAAATGGCTCATATTCAGAGGTTACATTTGGAGTATTTTTTTTAAAAAAGAGTTTAATTTTTCCTTTTAGAGATACTGAAGATTTGTTCCCAGCTTTCCCTGTGATGAATTCCTGCATTTCTGGTTACAGGTAAATTCATAGATGAATATACCTTTCATATCCCACCCACGATCCACCTGACACAGGGGTAAGACCAAAGCCCACAGAAAATTTGGCACTTAATTCAAGATATCTGGCTGCATGGATCAGTGAGAATTCCAGGCCAGTATGGAGACTCCCTGTGATGTGAACTATCAGGAAAACAGACCTGCAATTGATGATGCACTGCAAACCATGGGGTCAACCTCCCCTGTGGCCCAGTTCCTTCTATAGCACCACTTAAAGGAAAACAAAAAGCTCTGAGAGCCTCAAATGAAGTCGAGTTTAGCACTGAAAGAAAAAAGACAGAAGAAAGTTTACATCTTATATATTATTATATAATTAATTACACAGATTATATTATATATTATTAAAATATATATTTATATTTATAGCTCTAATTTATATATTAAATCTGGCCATCACTAGGCAAATTTTATAGTAGGCTCTTGAAAATGAGTTACCTTGTTTAGGGCCAAAAAGATGGCTAAAGGGCTGGAGCATCTCTCCCACAAGGAGAGGTTACGTGGCCTGGGACTGTTGAGTCTGGAGAATAGAAGGCTCAGAGGAAAATTTTTTAAGTATTCAAAAACCTGATTGGATTTAAACCCATGAAATTTTGCCTCAGCATAAGAAAGCACATTTTTACTGTAAAACAAAGCAACACAGGTTGCCCAGCAGGTTTTAGAGTCTCCATTCTGGGAGATATTAAAGCAAAGCCCAAATGGATTAAATTCTGGACACTCAGCCCTAGCTGATCCTGCTTGAGCAGGAGCCTGGGACCTGACAATATCCAGGTGTGTCTCCCAATGTCAGCAATTCAATCCCATTTTCTTCCACAACCACCATTTTGATGGATAACAACAGCTTCCCTTCACAACCTTGCACGAATGAATGCAGAATTACTTCACTGATCTGCCTTTAACCCTCAGAAGGATCAATTAGAAGGACATTTTAAAAGGCTCTTTTTGTTTTCTTCTTGAGGAGAAAATGAGTTTTGAGGCCTGGTAAATCTCTTTCTTAGCATCAGGAGTGAAAAAAACACCCACAAGTATTCCGGAAGAGGTTTAATGCTTTGAAATACATCTCAGCTCTGAGCTGGGGAGACAAGACTGACCAAAATCTTGAGCACAACGTGCTGTTAATCACTGAACACTTGGGACTCTGCACAGCAACACGAGCTTTATTTTTGTATTAGAGATGTGTCCAATAACCTAATAGGCTGCACGTGTGAGTCTAGTACTAATTATATATCAATAGAATTTGTCTTTAACACTCAATACTTCACTGCACTGCCTCTGCTGATCTGCCAGTATATCTGCAGGAACACTTTATTTCTCCGTTGCCCTGTGTGAAAACTCAGCACCTTAGAGACTCTCTTTCTCTTCCTCTCAATCTTCCACCCCTCACATAATTTATGGGATTGACAAAGAAGCCTATGCAACAACAAATAATAAAAATTTTTCCTTTGTTTCGAACAGTATCTCATTGAAGGCCAACTCCTTGACTGCACTGCTGCTGTTGCTCTGAGAATTATCTGGGAAAATAGATTAGAAATATCAGAAGGGACAGACTGACAGGAAAAGACATGCAGAATTTGGAGAATATCAACAAAAAACCTGCAAAAATAGCTAAAGCCTTGTTATTAAAGGAAAAGAGCCTGCAGGGAAGAAAAAGGGATGGAGATGAATTAACCCATTTCAGGTTAATTAACTGATAGGGGGTTATTAACAGCTGTGAGGTGGTCAGTCCCATGGCACAGCCTTGGCAAAAGGGCTGGATAACAACATGTCAGACAGGAATGTCAGTGTCAGCAGTGTCTGAATTGAAAATACTGAGATGCCTGGAGAGAGTCTTGTCCCAAAAATTATCTCATTTACAAGGAAGAGAAGTGTGTTTAAGTGTGAGGGGAAACGGAATCTTTTAGGGACTGCTTCCAGAAGGGTACTGGGAACTCTGCAGGTGTTCGTTGACATTGTGTCTAGACTTTTTGTTTATTTGTTGTATTGCTAAGAGTGACCACGTTTGCAGAGCTCCTTGCTGCTGGCTGATGATGTGTCGCTCCTAAATCAATAAACCACTTTAATTCTGATTTAGAGCAAACTACGTGAACCAAGCAGCTTTTGCCTGCAACAACACAAAAGTCTTAATATTGACTGAAATTATGACACAGTTGGCGTGAGAAAGTATTTGTTAATACTGTTCACATGAAAACATTTCTTTTTTCAGAAGCACCTAACAGAAAACAAGGGAGGAGGAGCCGCCAATCCTTCATCCTCACTGTCAGAGGTCTTGCAGCTCTGGCTCCTTTTCTTTCTCAAGAGACAAAGCACTATCAAGTCTCCCTGAGAAACCCTTCTGAAGTCTCCAGCTGTGATCATTCCTGCGTGCCCAGTCGTGTGGAAACAAGGGGAAGCTACTTCTGTAAGGTTTACAGACCTGGGAAATTTTATTGAGTTCCGTTGTACGTGTTCTGAGAAAATGAGAACACTGGTTTTATTCAAAAACCTTCTTCTCAACAGGCAACTCTCTCCCTGTTCTTCTGGCCTCCAGGCTGAATTGCAGATGAGTTCTTGCTTCCAGATGTGGTTTCCATCACTCAGAAATCTTCTGGGTGCTAATGAATGATTCCCATTCCTTGCCGAGCCTTGGGAACTCCTTTCCACTGCCCCCCAAGGCCTGGATGGCTCTTGGTGACAATATGATACCATCTCTTCTCACAGAATCCCAGAATCATTAAGGCTGGAAAAGACCTCCAAGATCATTGAGTCCAAGCTGTGACCAAACACCACCTTGTCAGCTAAACCACAGCACTGAGCACCACGTTCAGTCATTTCTGGAACCCTCCCAGGGATGGTGACTCCACCACTCCACCACATTTGCTGCAGCTTTTCATGCTCAGTTGCTCTTTCACCTGATCCCGTCATCCTACTTGACAGAGCACAACATAAATCACAAAACAAAAGCTGAATATACAGTCCACCACAATCTATCATTTTTTATTACATATAAGAAAAAAAAATTATGTAAACAAACCAGATTTTCTTCCTGTTGTCATTCCTTTCCACCTGCCCTTAAAAAATGCACACAACTCTGTGGCCAAAAGCTGGAGGGAATCTCCCAGAGAACCCCAGGCTAGAACAAATGTACCAGAGGTTCTTTCTTAAAGGCATTCACAGCATAATGGATATGTAGTTCCCTGAAGAATTTCCTTTCCCAGGCAGTTGAAAATCATAATGTAAAGTAATCTGAAAGGTTAATGATCAATTAGACCTGGGAGCAAACATTAACTAGAGGGTTTGAAGGAGTTCGTCCTTTGGGTTTTTGCTTTTTTGAGATGCTCCATCAAGCCAAACCTTCAGACTTTAGCTGAAGTGAATTACTCATTCAGTGTTTCTTCTCACATGTAATTTTTTCCTTTGGGGGAAAAAAAAGTAAAACAGCAGGAACAGATTTCCAACACTCAGAAAAAAAAGGTACATATGTTTAAAACATCTCCATAGGTGATAAATATATATTTTTTCCCTGCAAGATTTTAATAAGGATAAAAATGTAAACACTTACAGTAGTCAGCAGAGCCATGTCTGGCAATGTTATTTTCTGTATTTACCTCGTGGATTAGGGCTCAGTTTCTGAATGCAAACTCCAGCGTGGCTTATACACAACATCCCTTCATCTATCGCCCAGTTTTTATTCAATTTCCTGCAACATTAAAAAAAAACTTTTGTCACTTCAATTTTTGAGACAGGCCTTGCCATTCTGAAAGGAGCCATAGAGAGAGAAACAATCTGACATAAACCCCTGATCTCTGTGCATTTCCTGCACTGGAAATATCTGCTGCCTTTACTGGAAGAAGATCATGGCTCTGCTGTGCTGAATGCATAGGCAAGGATCCATCTTCCCAAGATGTCCAGAAATACTTACTTAGAGAGGATGTAGTCAGTAAACACTAGAATTGTTTAGGTTGAAAAAGACCTTTAAGACCATCAAGTCCAATCACTCCGCCAAGGCCACCACTCACCCGTGTCCCCAAGTGCCACATCTTCATGGCTTTTAAATCCCCCCAGGGATGGGGGCTCCACCACTGCCTTGGGCAGCCTGTGCCAGGGCTTGACTGCCCTTTCCATGATGAAATGTGTCCCAATATCCACCCTGAGCCTCCCCTGGCCCAGCCTGAGGCCGTTCCCTCTCCTCCTGTCCCTGTTCCCTGCCAGCAGAGCCCGACCCCCCCGGCTGCCCCCTCCTGTCAGGGACTTGTGCAGAGCCACCAGGGCCCCCCTGAGCCTCCTTTTCTCCAGGCTGAGCCCCTTCCCCAGCTCCCTCAGCCTCTCCTGGTGCTCCAGCCCCTTCCCAGCTCCGTTCCCTTCCCTGGACACGCTCCAGCCTCTCCAGGGCTCTCTGGCCATGAGGGCCCAGAACTGGACACAGCCCTCGAGGTCCCTCAGCAGTGCCAGCACAGGGGACAGTCACTGCCCTGGCACCAGGGCTGGCCCAGTCCAGGGGCCATTGGCCTCTTGCCCACCTGGGCACACCTGGGCTCCTGTCCAGCCTCTGTCCCCAGCACCTTCCAGCTTTCCAGCCCCTCTGCCCCAGCCTGGAGCTCCAGGGGGTTGGGGTGATCCAAGGGCAGGACCCAGCACTTGTCCTTGTTGACCCTCACACTGTATTTTGTCTACCCCTTCACCCTGGTTGGGTGATCTGTAACAAGTTCCCTCCTCTGTGTCTGTCTTGCTGACCTTCTCCCCGATTCTCACTCATTCTTGTCCCAGTAGACAAGAGAGGAGAAATCCTGATTCTGATCACAGTGAGAGATGTAACAGCTGAGGTCTCAGTGCATCATTAGGTAATCCATAACTCCTGTTACCAAAGCATTAGCATGCTCTGTGTTACAGTTGCTGTTCTGTTGCATCAGATTTTTTTAATAGAATATCTCTCTATTCTATGACTTCTGTCATCCTGCACCGAGTAGGAGAATAGCACTTGTTGTAAACCTTGACATAGAGAAGAGCAACTTGAAATTAGATCTATATCCATCAGAAATACAGGTACTTCATTCCTTGTTTGTCGTGTTTTTATGAGAATAATTGTGGCTACACTAATATTTTGAGCTGATTTTGAGCGGAGACTCTACCACCGTGACAGAACAACAAACCTGTTCTGTAAAGCTCAGCCTGCTTAGCATAAAACTACAGCATCAAATGCTGTGTTGCAGGGAAATGCTGAACAGGATTTATTAGAGTTATTTTAGGTAACAGGAACAGTTTATGTGTCGAGCATGGAGTTCAGAAGACTAATATGCATGTTCTCCTCCATCAGTCTGTTGAGCTGCCATAAGCACTGGTATGTATTAAAATGGAAAAAAACCAGCAAATTGGTTCATGCTGAGATCCATGCTCTGGAGTAAAGCTTGCAAAACCCAGCGGGTAGTTTGCACTATGGCTGTGACTTTGTATTCATAAGGCATCGTAAAAGCTTCTTGGAAGGTAGTTCTCCTCCTTCAGAATCCTGCTGGTGAACTGTTAAGCTTCATCTGGTTTTCATAAAGCATTATCTTAAGGACACTGAACATCTGAGATTATAAGGTATTTAGTTCCCCACATTGCAGTATTCTGGGACAGAACTAACCTGATTTATTGTGGGCTGTGGAAAAAGTCTGGATGAATAACCATAAAAATCCCAGGGTTAGGAGGCTCATCTGTTACCATACTGGAACTTATTGTAATGCAGTGAAGAATACAATTAATTCAAAAAACCTTTGACTGCTTTCCCTGCACTAGAGGCTTGAGTCTATTAAACCTACATAAGTAGCGGTCATTTATTAGGAATGAATTTCAAAATTGTACAAATCCATTTTTTATACAAATAGCAGAAGGCGCCAGACCAGATTAATGACTAAAGAATTGTCTGCCAGATTTCTTATTTAATTAAAACTTTGTCTTTTTCACTCTAAAAATGAGAAGAAAACTACGAAAAGCAACTTAAAATCTGTTTTTCATATTATGCAAAAATAGTTGGGCTTTACTAATAATAAAGTTTTTCTGTTTTTTTTGTGAATTAGTTTAGAAAGTAGATTGTGCAACAGAATTTAAAAGTCAAATTCCACCACAGGAAAAAAAAAAATCCATTCACTGAAAAATGAATTCTATGAATTATTTTTATATCACATTAAAAGAAATCATTATTTCATGCTTTTTTGTTTAGGCCAGACCAGGGTTTCAGTGTTCCAGCAGCTCTGAATAGGTGTCTGAAAACATAACCCTGTCCTAATAATTTTAGGAGCTCAAGGCTTTGGCCCAGTGCCAGAGATCTGACATTATTGGCATTAAAAAAGTGTGATGCCAGATTGATTTCTGCTTTTACATTCCTTCAGATTTATTTGTAGCTCTGTGGACTATTGCTGTACGGTTATACAGTTCCCAGCTAACTCCAGTGCTTCTCCTACCCTGATAGGCAGAAGGAAAAAACACATTCCAGAGGCTCCAAGGCTGCTATCCTAGCTTGGTTCTTCCTGGGAGCCAAGGATGAAAGACCCTCCCCAAGACACTTCCTTATAAACAAAGTACTGCTAGTACCAAAAGGGGGGCTACAGAAGAGGTGGAATCAAAGTGGGGGAATCACCTCATTACTTGTGCTTCTAACTGGGGATTCTTGTCAATTATGCTAATTTGTTAAACTTATAAAAGTGTCCTCACCCTATGTGGGTTGGGCGTTTTTCCATATCTGCCCCTGGAGGCCTCCAATAAAGATCAGCCTTTACATGACCTCCTTATACTAACAGTGTCTCGAAAGTTTGTGATTTATTTCTAGGTTTTAAAGCATCAAGTGAAACCTGGTGGGATCAGCCCTGTGACCGGAGTGCCCTGATGGAAGGTTCCAGGCTCTTCAGGAGGGTGAAGCAGGGCAGGAGAGGCGGAGGGGTGGCAGAGGGTGTGCAGTGGAAAGGTTGGAAAGTCTGGAGCTCACAGCTGGGAGTGGCACATTGAGAGCCTCGGGGTAAGAATCAAGGGGCAAACAAACAATGTGGATGCTGCTTGGGAATCTTACTTGGGAATGTTCTTGAGAATGCTTACTCTGGACCCCCTAGTCGTGCCGATGACGGTGATGGATTCTTAGAGGAACTAAGGGACACTTCCAGGTGAACTTGTCCTTATGGGGGACTTCAACTTGCCAGAAATAAGCAGGAGCGTTTCACAGCTGGTACAACCCAGGCCAGAATATTCCTAAAACACCTGGATGACAACTTTTTGGGACTGGTTCTATGGGAGCTGACTCAGAAAGATGCCCTCCTGGATCTGCAGCTTGCCAAAAGCTGGGATTTTAGGAGCAAAGTGGAGGCTGGGGCCATCTTGGCCATGGCAAGCACGGAGTCGTTGAGTTTAAAATCTCTGGTGGCAGGAGGCAAAATGCCAGCAAACCTCAACTCTGGCCATGAGGAGAGCAACCTCAGGCTGATCAGGGAACTAGTGGGTATGGTCCACATGGAAAATGTTTTTGCAGGTGCAGGGGTCCATCTGTGTTGTCCTGTTTTTTGCTAAGCCTTCTGTTATAACCTTGGAGTCAAAGAATTTTCACACAGTTTTATGTAAACAATAGCCAATGTTTATTTAACCGTCTTTTCTGTTTTTCATTCCTTTTGTGATAAGAGAAAGTTTGATGAGCATCCTTTTTCTCCAGTGGGATTGAGGAGGAAGTGCCACTCCCTTGTGGAGCTGAGAACTCTATAAAGTATGTTAAATGTAAATAAAGTCTCTCTTTTCCCTCCTTTCTGCTGAACCTAGCAGGTGTGAGCGTGTCCTTTATTGTGCTTTTACCAGCACACATCCGTGCTGGTCAGTTTTTAAACATCACCTCCTAAGGGAGCAGAGAATTCCCAGATGTCAAAAGTCAAGCAGACCAGGCAGAAGGCTGGCTTGACTGAAGAGGAATCTTCTCTTGGAATTAAGCTGCTGACTCCCTCAAAAACAGAGAGCCCTGCAGAGAGACCTTGACATATGAGACAACTGGGTTATCACCAACCACATAAGTTTAACAAAGGAAAGTGCTGTATCCTGCGCCTGGGATGGGACAACCCTGGATGTACAGACAGACTGGGGAATGAAATGTGGGAAAGCAGTGCCAAGGAGAGGGACTTGGGGGTCCTGGTCCATGGCCAGGTGGATCTGAGCCAGCAGTGCCCTGGCAGCCAGGAGGACATCCCTGTGCTGGGGGCACCAGGAGGGCCAGGGAGGGATTGTCCCGCTCTGCTCTCGAGTGCTGGGGGCAGTTTTGGGTGCCACCAGATAAAAAAGATACTGAGCTATTAGAGAGCATCCAAAGGAGTCCACAAGGATGGTGAAGGGCCTTGAGGTGAAGCTCTATGAAGAGCAGCTTAAGGCATTTGGTCTGGGAAGAGGAGACTGAGGGGAGATCTCCCTGAAGTTACAACTTCGTCCTGAGGAGAAGGGGCAGGCACTGAGCTCTTCTGTACCATCACCAGGGATGGGACCCAAGGGAACGGCTGGAGCTGGGCCAGGAGGGGGTTTATGTTGGATATCAGGGAAAGGTTCTTCCCCCAGAGGGTGCTGGGCACTGCCCAGGCTCCCCAGGGAATGGGCACGGCCCTGAGGCTGCCAGAGCTCCAGGAGCATTTGGACAACACTCTCAGGCACGGGGTGGGACTCTTGGGGATGGTGCTGTGCAGGGCAGGGACTTGGGCTCAAGGGTCATTGTGGTTCCCTTCCAGCTCAGGATATTCTATGTTTCTTTGAAAATTGTAGAAGTAGGATTATTCCATTTCTCTGGACACCTATTGCACCTGTGGGGTATCGAAGGAAACTTTACGAACTGTCTCTGCCTTTCAGTCTGACAAACTGATCAGATCACCTGAGTGTTAAAGCACACATAGTGACCAAGAACAGGGTGTGAATTTTGGACAACACAGAATTCGGAGGAATCACCTCAGCATCATTAAGGTCTTCTGATTTCCCAACATTTTTAACAGCTCAACATTACGGAACTAAGTAACTTTAGAAAGGAAACAGAACCCTGAAAGTCTGCATTAAAGACAGCTGTTTCCTTTTGGAGGGAAAAAATAATGAATTTCTTTGCTTACCTCTGGCTGAGTTTTATACTGTTTAAAAGGGTTGAAGGCTCAATCCTCCTTCAATATGAAAAGGTCTTTTAAAACAGGTGGGAAAAGGACTCCAGAATGTTGTACAGTCCAGCACATTCTCAAAAGGGTTCCAGGCAGAGCCTCCTTCAGGCAGGTGTCCTGGCCTGAACGAGGCTCCTTCTGCTACCTCATGAGGCATAAGGATGTACGAGAGAACAGCAAGAAGTGCCATCTTCCTCTGCAACAGGAGAAGTGTTTCTGCTGGTCTGTTCTTCAGTTCCTTTCTCAGTGTATGGTCCAAGTGCACCATGCTAAAACTCAGATTTCTCTTTTCCAGTTCTTCCAACGAGCCCTTGACACGGTCCTGGCAGTCCCAGGCAACCCATTCCCAAGGAGACAGGTAATAGAAAGTGTTATTCATTCTTTGAAGTTCAGCATAATTTGACAAGGAAAATAAAATCCCAGTAAGATTTCTTAATGGCAGGATCTCCTCTGCAGGACATCTACAAAACTATTTCAAATTAAAGACATTTTCACAAATGCAAAACAGAAGAAGCCATATTTCTCGCATTAAACCTGATTCCTTTTTGGTTTTGCCCTCTTCCTCTTTAAAAACATCCTGCAGATGTGCAGCTGGAACACAGAAGTGCTTCCACAGATGACAGGATGTTTTTCATCCTGGTGGATCTGTACAAGGGTGTTTTTCAGTTCTGAGGAAAGCACCACCCAAGGGGAGCCAACAGATTACAGCTTGGGCATTTGGAGGTCACGTCAATTATTTGATGTTAAATCTCTCTCCTCAGCCACCCGTAAGGTTTATCTCCCTTTGCCTGAGGACTTGTGAATACATTTTGTTGTTCAGTAAGACAGAGTACTAGACGAGCTACAACTGCAGCTCTAAAAGAGTGTCTCAGTAAAATCAGTCTGGCTGGAATGCTAATAACTTAACATTACTACAAAATAAAGCTCTCCGTTGTCTCAAGGAGCTCCTTGGGGAGCTGCTCTCACCTTCCTCAAGAGCAGACACAGACCTACAATCAATCTCAGACTTTCCTGAGTACAAGCTAGCTCTGTCTCCAGCTATCACAATGCAACAGGCTCTGTGAGCTTAACACCACCTGCATTACTTTTCCGGAGTTGGTAGACAGCAAGCTGCCTAAAGTGATTAACAGACATTTTCTACAAACTGGATTATTTTTATTCTTTCATCCAAACAGGCATAAAATGAGCTAAGGAAATGTACCGGGGGAAAAAACCCCAGTTTCTGTATTTTTCTCCTGGTGTCCTGTTTTTTGCTAACCTTCTGATAATTTACATTCTTGGAGTCAGATATTCTCACAGAGTTCATGTAAATAATAGACAATGTTTAATTAACTGTCCTTCTGTTTGCACTCATGTAGTATGAGAGAATTTTTGATGAGCATCCTTTTTCTCCAGTGGGATTGAAGAGGAAGTGCCATGTCCTCCAATCCCTTGTGGAACTGAGAAACCTATAAATACAAGAAATAAAAATAAACTTTTTTCTTTTCCTCGTTCTGCTCAACCTAGCAGGTGTCAGAGTGGTACTTTCTCATGTCCTATAGTGACATTCTCCTCAATTTTTACCTTCCCTGATGAGGTTTATTAACCTCTTGTTGGCCTGTTGACCTCGATCTCTGGGGTGGGAGCAATAGCCTGCACTGCTGAGGCACTTTCCTTGTCTCAAAGTCCGTGGTGCTCAACTGCAACATCAACTACTCATCCTCTACTCACTGCCAAGCTTTGACAAGTACCTCCAAAGCTCCCTTTGGGCATCAAATCCCAGATCTTTATATTGATTCCTTATAAATGTTTCCAAAATATTGGGTCTCAAGCCAGAAGCATTTCTTTTTGTATTCATTCCATCGGGGGAATTATTCTCTGCCACCTGTTTTTTTACCTTCCTACATCTTCTATTGTTGCCCTGGTTTTTACTAAGCCTTCTGTTTTAACCTTGGAGTCAGATTCTTTCTCACAGTTTCATGTAAATAATAGCCAATGTTCACTTAACTGTATTTTCTGTTTTTCATTCCTGTTGTGATAAGAGAACTTTGATGAGCATCTTTTTTCTCCAGTGGGATTGAGAAGGAAGTGCCATGTCCTCCAATCCCTTGTGGAGTTGGGAATTGTATAAGAATGTGACATATGTCAATAAAGTTGTCTTTCCCCTCCTTTCTGCTGAACCTGGCAGGTGTGAGAGCGCCTTTATTGTGTTTTCCCAAACACATCCTATGACTTAATTTCAGTCATTCTGGTATGTCACTCTTACATATCAGGATAAAAACACGCCAACTGAGAGACGTCATTACACAAAGCACCCAAAACGCCTCAGCTCCTGGCAGCCGTATTTGATGTGGAGATGACCCCTTTTCATTAGAGCACCCTCCTCTCCATCACCTCTCTCCCCTGTTTTCAGATAATCCCACAATCACTGAGGTGGGGAGGGGCACCAGAAGGTCTCTGGTGCAGTTCAGATGAGGCTGCTCAAGGTTTTGTCCAGCCAGGTCTCGAAAACCTCCGAGGATGGAGGCAGCCCAGGCTCTGTGCAATCTGTTCTGCTCTTTGCCTGTCCTATTTTCAAGCACCGTGCCTCTGAAAAAACCCAAAGCTGCTGCTTGCAGGATGCACAGAAATGGTAACAAAGCAGCAGTGGAAGAATTTATGGGCAAAATAATCAGGCATATGATCTGCAGAAATTCATCTATGGAAGTACGAAGGGAATTTTGTATTTTCATGGGAAATGACTGGAGAGGGAAACAGAATCTCTTTTAGTGCCTGCTTTTCCTGCCCTTCTCAGCGATTTACATTTTTATAACACATTTTGAGGACAGAACAGCAAGAAACACCACTCTGAGCCACAGGAAGTCAAGACATGGCTTTAATGGAACCCACCCCAACTATTTTAAAACACATTACACGGCAATTTCAAAAATCCTGTGGCCAGGACAACGTCTAATTTCTATCTCCTAACATATGCCCTGTTTACATTTTGCCTGCCATTACTCCTCTATGCAATATGCTTTACTGGAGAGGTTAAATGGTTTTTAAAAAATTGATTAAAGTTGACTAAGCTTCCCGTGCCTGCTTGCTCATTCATACATCGGAAAATGAATCAGCACGGATTTAGCAGGCATGAATTTCACACAAGATGCAACAAAACTTGCATGCTGGACCAGAGATATTTAATCATACAAAACCTCTGTGCTAGCAAAATGTTGAGTGATATGCTGCTGCTGTTTAACTCAGTGGCTTTTCTGTGCAAGATAAGCTCCATGTATTATTAGGATTTGGCATAAATGTTACAGTAGTTTGTACCACAGACACAGAAGCGTTAATGTTTTTTGCTATCACAGAAGTACTTTTAAAAAAGTAAGTTAATAAATAAATAAATAAATAAATAAATAAATAAATAAAGAGTTAATGTTGTTTGGTAATGAGTCTTAGAAGAATTTCACTTTTATTTGACTTGGAAATTCTGCATCGGGCTTCTTGATGCTTTAAAAGTAGACAAGCTATAAGCTGTGTACTTTTGCAGTGGGAAAAAATGGACTGGAGGCAATTTGGAAAGGAAGCTCAAAGAATCTTTTTATATACATGCTTTTAAAATTTTAATATATCTATATTTATACCAAATATAGTAGTATAATGTGATAAATATATATATCTCTCAAGCTGTTGACTTTCTGCAAGATTAACAGAGACAGCTTGGATTTTGAAAACAACTAAATAACTGCTTGCTGTGAATTTCACATTAACTGTATATTTTCCTTTCTAATAAATATCTCTAAAACCACTGCAGCCTTGAAAAATGCAGAATTGAGTGTGACTGGAGAACTGTTCTGACTTGCCTGCTAAGAATGTCAATAGTTATGGGAAAGCATATCACATTTGGAAATACTGAGAAATATGCTAGACAGAGCTTGAACTACACGACCTGAGACAGCAGAATTAATTAATTAGCACCAGCTGATGTATAGCTTGTGTAGGGCAGCTCTGAGCTATCTCAGTGCATTGCATCCCTAATATTATATAAGATGTATAAACTTTCTCTGAGAACATAAGCAAAAATATGTGGGGGTATTTTTATACACCAGACAAAAAAAAATGTTGTCCATCACACAAAGGTCTGTTTTTAAAAGAATATAGGTTTCCTTTCCCCAGCCAAAAAAGAAATCTCTGTCCAGGCTCACCCTTTCAAGGCCACCTACACTCAGAAGAGCACAAAAGCTGTGCCACATACATAGATTTTAGGGAAACTTTTAAAAAAGGCTGAACTCCAGCCTTCATATCCTGAACTGCAGACTTCGTGGCTTAGACATTTCTCTTTCTCTTAGCTCAGACTGAAGTTATCAAAGAAAGTTCCTTAATAGAGAGATTTTAACTGCTGAGCCATTTCCCAAGGGAACTAACAAAAGCCTGGTAGTAAAGCTGTTGGAAAGCAGCCACGATAAAATCCTGGCACACACAGTTTGAGGAGGACTGCTGCACTGGCTCTCAAGGGATCACTGGCTGTCCTGTTAAATAACTGCACTCTGTGGATAGACAGGACACAATTTACTGGCATTAGCTGAGGGAAAGGGAATTCTCTTGTGGACAGAGATGAGAATTTGAGGCCTCCAAAGAATCACAGAATATTCTGAGCTGTGAGGGACCCACAAGGATCTTCGAGCCCAGCTCTTGAGTGAATGGCCCACGGGGGGATTGACTCCCCAGCCTTGGGGTTGTCAGCACCCTGCTCGGACCAACTGGATTCCTGGGGCATGGTGTCAGAGGGATGCAAAATTCTGCCAGTTATTCTAGCAGTGTCTTCTGGCACTTTGGAGCTTCGAGGCTGTTGTTGCATCACAGGGAGGAAGAGAGCTGACATGTTTTTTAAGTTTTTCTGCAAATTCTTTGCACACACTCATATACACACACATATCTATATACATACACACATTGTGTAATCTAGATAGTCCTACAGCACATACACAGACATAAAACTCAGTCTTTTAGGAGATGGGGACTTGTTGCTATGGAATTCTACATCCTGAGAGAATCCTTTTAAGCCTCTTTGCTCAGGCGAATGATTTGTAAAGACGCCTCTGGGTTGGTGCTTTCAGCTTTACCACCTAGTGCACACAGGCTTGTGCCAGAAGAGAAAACAGGACAAATCACTTTTATCCCATCTTTAAAAAAGCCAAATCCCTGTCTGGCTAGAGTTTACACTAAAACTAGGAGGGGAAACTTGCTTTATCATTTGATTTCTCCATTGTTAAGTTATTAACCATCATCTCAGCTTTCTCTTTCTGAAAATATGCATTGGATTAATTTTGGTAAACTTGGTTTAAAATGTTAATTCAGATTTGTGTATAAGACAGGAAAGAGAAGAGGTCAGGGTCTAATTAATTGAAGTGACACCCAGCTTGTCTCTATCTTTTCAAAAGTAAGTATCAGTTTTCCCAAAACAAGAAGAGAAGAGAAAGAATATTTAGTCCTAATGACATCCAAGGTTCAGCAATATTTTTCTGGACTGTGGTGCCTAACAGAGATAGATGATGTTATTTTACCTTCTAATGGAAAACTGCAGAAAGATAAAAGGTAATTGGGAAAATAAAATTCTTTTCAGGAAGCTATGAATTTAACTCTCTTTAAAGTATAGATAATTCTCTTAGTAAGCCCTTAAGAGGAATGATCATGTTTTCTGCTGCACTGACAATGAAAGGTAATCCAAGGAGATTATATTTTAGCAAATCATTAATTACATAGTTCAATATCTTAAACAGTAGAGTAAACAGAGGAGATGAGCCAAACAACCCAAATCTGTCACTGCTCAGTTGCGTTGGGAAGCTGATGGGTTTCTTTACCCCAGAAGAGATTAATGTGGGTTTTTTTCAGCTGTTTGTAGTAAAGCTGTGATATCTTAGATCAATAGCAAGCACACAAATTTAGGTGCATTTCAATAGATTTTCCCTCAATTCAAGTGCAGGAAACTGAATCTTCATTCAATACGCTTTTACAGGACAAGTGTAACAATTCATTAACAAAGAGAAAAAGGAACCGTAGAATCACAGAACATCCTGAGTGGGAAGGGACCCACCAGGATCATCCAGTCCAACTCCTGGCCCTGCTCAGACACCCCAACAATCCCACCCTGAGCATTCCTGGGTGTTCAAACCCTCCTGGAGCTCTGGCAGCCTCGGGGCCGTGCCCATTCCCTGGGGAGCCTGGGCAGTGCCCAGCACCCTCTGGGGGAAGAACCTTTCCCTGATCTCCAGCCTAAACCTTCCCTGCCACAGCACCATGACATTTGAGGACCTGGAATATATATATATATATATGCCTTCTGTTGTAATTAGGGCCTACGTTGCCCTGTGGCACATTTAAAGGTTGATGAGTGGATGAAGATGCAGAAAATGTCACTGTTACAGGCATGAATCTAATAGAAGAAAGTACTGAAAAGGAGACAACAGAGTGGAGATGGAATCAAAGGTGTGTTGTATGTCTGGATGACCGTACTGAGATG
Source organism: Platysteira castanea (assembly GCA_013397175.1). NCBI lineage: Eukaryota > Metazoa > Chordata > Aves > Passeriformes > Platysteira > Platysteira castanea. Next base: position 20,319 of record VYXC01003755.1, on the reverse strand, counting down.
ATTTGTGCTAAAATATAATGGGATGAAATAAAAAATGGGCAGGATTATTTAATGTATCTGATTGGAGGCCAAATGGAGGCTAAATTGGAGGCCCTATTTTCTCCACCTGTGCAATTTTAGGGGTCTAGTCTTGGGATCGTGGAGACAAGGTGGAGTGGCTACCATGATCAGAGCACTGCAACGAAGAGTTATAGGCTCTGTGGGAAGGGGAGGATGGAAGGAGGGGGAATTGGCCTTGCCCTTCACATGAGAAAACATCTGGGATGCATGAAGTGTGCCAGGGGATGGATGAGGAGACAACTGGGAGTTTATGGGTCAGGATTAGAGGAGGCAGGCAAGGTCTGCTCTAGGCTGCCTGACTGGAAAGAACAAGTGGATGAAGACCTCTGTAGACAGGAGGTCTGTAGAGCTGCTCCTCTGTAGATAAGGAGCAGCTCTGGTCCTCATGAAGGGTTTTTGACCACCCTGATATGCACTGGAGGGACAGAGCAGCAGGGTGTAAGCGATCCAGAAGATTCCTGGAGACCACAGAGACAATTTCCTTACCCAAATGGCAGAGGAGACAAGGACATGTGCTTTGTGGGATCTCATACTGCCCAACGATGAGTGTTAGCATTCAAGAACACACAATCAGGGAAGGATTATGTGCAGCTGCTTTTATTAGGGAGCTCCAGGAAGCCAGGGCTATGAACCCAAATCTGACTCCAACATGGATTTGAAATGCATACATATTTATACTCTAACATTATATAACTACTTATTGTTCTATTGTATTAGCATGATCTCATCCCCAAACATTATTCCCATGATGTCCAAGTACCTTAAACATCTTTTCTCATGATTTTTGTCAATCACTAAACAATCATCATGTTTTAACTACTAACAGGAATCACATCATTTATCAATATACTTAACAATCAATATGCAGGTGCAGTTCCATATGGTTTACTAAAAATAATAGCACAGTCAGGTGCTGTTCTACATGGTCTACTAAAGGCAAAGTACAGCATTCTCTCCTCATGGCTTACCAGGCCTATTTCTTGAATATTTGCTGGCAGTTCCCATGATTTTAGGAACATTTTAACCATATGTTAACATGAGGACCTCCTTGTGAAGGTCAAAGGCATTACTGGCTGCAGTGGCCACGAGATGGTGAAGTGAAGAATGATTAAGAGGAGGAAGAAGCCTCCCTACAGGTTGTAGAGTTATTGGGTAAGACATTACGAGTACTGATCCATCAGCAATGATGTTTTCTTGTTTTGATTGCTTTGCCCATCCTGCCAGTTTGTGTTGGCTGACACAAACCTATCTTGCACATTCCAGCCCTCTTTGAGACAGAAATCTCTGCCTACACTCAGCTGCCTGCTTGTCCATTTTAAGTGCAACTCGTGGCTGTAAATAGAAGCAGCAACATCTTCGACAGTCCACAGAAAACCAGCTCCATCCACAGTAAAGAGGCAGCTCCTGCCTTGCACAACCAGCACGTGGATTCTGCAGCCTCTAGAGATGGATACTGTCTTCCATTCTCTTGCCAGATCCAAGAGCAGAAGGAGAATAAGCCCAGGATCTGGGTAGAAGGATGAGAAACAGCTCAGCCCAGTCCTACAGATGTGGGCTGCAGACTACAAAAGTGATAAAGAAGATGCTGGCAAATGTGTGTGGACAATAAAGGTGATGTTTGTCAAGGTGAGTCTGGAAGTGCTGTTGTCCTGTTTTTTGCTAAGCCTTCTGTTATAACCTTGGAGTCAAACAATTTTCACACAGTTTCATGTAAATAATGGCCGATTTTTATTTAACCATCTTTTCTGTTTTTCATTCCTTTGGTGATAAGAGAAAGTTTGATGAGCATCCTTTTTCTCCGGTGGGATTGAGGAGGAAGTGACATGTCCTCCAATTCCTTGTGGAGTTGAGAATCCTATAAAGTATGATAAATGTAAATAAAGTCTCTCTTTTTCCCCTCTTTTCTGCTGAACCTAGCAGGTGTGAGAGTTTCCTTCATTGTGCTTTTACGTGCACAGGGACAGTGAAAATAAGACATAAGTTTCAAAATACACTTCAGNTATTGCGTCCTTTACCAGCACAGAGTGCCACCATAAACTTACGTGCACAGGCACAGTGAAAATAAGAGATAAATTTTAAAATACATTTCAAAAGTCTCTGTATGTTTGGCAGCCGATAATTTTTCAGCATTCGGGGCTGGAAAGAGTGGTTTGCCTCCTCCCAGCCTCATGCACATTGCCTGTGCCCGTGTCTCCATGTCACTGAAATGCAACAGTCAGGGACCTCTCAAAACCTTTCATTAAATGTACAAATGTTGTTATATTTTTTAAGGGGAAAACTAGTTTAAACCTATCAGTTTTTGAGCTGTAGATATGTTCTCTGCCACACAGAAAAGGTAGATAAGGCAAAGTATAAACAAAACACAAAAATGGAGGAATCCAGCCTTGATGTCTTTAATCCTTCAAATTGATGATGATAATCCAGTGCCAGAAACAAAAGAAAAAACTAGAAAAATCTCAAGAAATTAGATATGCAGTGCAAACAGACTAGTCTGACCTCTTTATAAATCACAAGGAATAAGAGACTACACGCCTAAATTAGCTACAGCATTGTCTAATTCCAGTAAATCATGGGTGAATTTTAATTTACAGCATGTCTAAATATAACTGAGAATGCTTGGAAAGCCCTACTGTTTCGGATATTTTTCAATTTCCATTTTGGAAAGCCAAACTCTAAAGTTCATGGAGAAGACGAGAGCTTGTAAAAATCCAAAGTTTAAAAATAAGCATTTTTTAATTTCTAGCTCTTCACAATTAATTGATGCTTTCAAGCTCTGAATAATTTATAATAATAGCAATCAAAAGCAGCTGAAATTAAGCTTTGTGATGAGGAAAATAGTGGTATATTGATGGCACTGTACATTTATTTATGGCTTTTTTTTGGTAATAACCAGAGCCACCTAGAAATTTGGTCTGAGAACCAATTCTTCCCAGAGAAGCTGTGGCTGCCCCATCCCCAGAAGTGTTCAAGGCCAGGTTGGATGGGGCTTGGAGTAACCTGATTAGTGGGAAGTTGATATAAGCTTTAATGCATTATTAAATTAAATTAAATTAAATTTTAAAAAATAAATTAAAGGTGTGATGTCTGGCTCCACTCGAACGTCTACAGATTTGCTTTGGGAACAGCAACCCCAAACCTCCCCTCTTTGCTGTGGTCTTGGATAAAACTCAAGTCACATCACCCAATTATCCTTAGTGTTCTCTTTTCTCTCCCTGTTGTTACTATTTCGGGTTTAATGTTAGGCAGCAAAAAAAGCAATCAGAGGTCAGTGGCAGACCCTGGACACAGATGAGCAGAAGACCACTGAAAAACCTGTAGGTATAGCTATGAGATAGAAACTGTCCATGTTTGAGCTCCTGGGTGCTTTTCTAAAGGATTTCAGCGAGGACATGGCAGGCTGGACTGGACTGGAAACCCACCAGAACCATTATCCACCCAAAGTGGGCCCTCTGGTTTAAATCTGAGGTGCAGCATCATCTGTTGCCAGCCTTATTTTGAGGATTCACTGTGCTGCCTCAGGGCCTTTTCTCCTTTTAAGAATACATAGTTCTCTAATCAGTTTCTCCTGCATTTGAAGCACTGAACAGATGCACAGACTGTGCTGGCTCCAGATCTTATCATTAATTGCCCCTCTCCCATAAAGAGAGGACAAGCACCTTATTTCAGCCTGCATTAGTGGCCACGCCACAGTCATTACTTGTCCCAGTTTGTCAGCAATCCAGATGATTCCCTTCTGACTTGCTGCTCTTCCCATTTCGTTTTGGATAAGTTTCCTTCACTTTTCTAATTCAAAATGAATTATGCTGAGAGTAGTGTATATATATATATATATATGTTAACAAAAAATTGTATACGGGAATTAGAGGTAAGCCTGATGCCAAATTCTGGCCATAATTCTTCAGTACTGCATAGTGGACGATGTTCAGTCTCCAGCCACTTAATACACTGTCTGATTTACTTCTGTGCACTGTTTTGGATAAAGGATCAAACTTCTTAAATGGAAGGTGGGTAGAGAAAGCGATTCCAGATTTATAACTTTAAAAATGTACTGTTCAGCCTTCAATATGTCAGGTGCAGTAGAAAAGAATTAGCAATTTTAGCTCTTGCAGGTATATTTTCATGTGGTTGCATTCTGTATTCTCTAAGGTGGCAACACAAGACATGGAAGTTGGAGGTGAGGGTGGAAAAAGAATTCTACAGGTCATATAAATACAAGATTTGTTAAAATCCCATCTATGCACCATCAATAAAAGATGCCAGTGATGAACAGCACTGCCATATGCTGGTCTAGAAAAAATATTTAGACTTTAGTTCTGTGTGGAAGAAGTAACAGTTTATAAATTCAGCCCGTGAAAAGCAGAAAATAAGCCATCTAATCAATGTGCAACACTCATATTCCTTTAGCTGGGCCATGTGGTTTTTAGAAAATCACCTTTCTGCACTATATCTAAAAAAATAATCGTTAGAATGGTGGTGCTGACACTTTATCTCTAAACCATTTTGTGATCACACTCCAAAAGGAAAAAACCCTCTGTCAGAGGAAGGAGCGTCAAGGGACATCCTAGAGGGTTACGGATCCATTTTAGATGTCTTTAGCCACAAAAAACTTAAATTTGATACCTAATGGGTGAGTAAAGGGCTGATGCAGCTCCTGCACTGGGAGGGAGAGGATGAAATTAACAATTTAATTAGATGGAGAAGCAGCCATTTGACCATTTCTTCCTTCTTGCACAGACACATTCCTAGAATTTGAGGTTTTCCTTGTTCACGGGAAGGCAGAAATTCCCTCACCATTTTTAACGCAAATATTTCCGTCTAAAGTCCTGAAACAGAACACCAGATAAATTTTTAAAAAGTCAAATCAGGATCTAAACTTTCTGTCTTAGGTATATTATTAGACGAACAAGTTCAAATTTTAAAATTTCCTTATAAAACCTCACAGGCTGATCCATATGAAGTAAAGTGACCCAAACAGGTCTGAAAGCACTGACATATTGCACCAGAGGTTGATATATTCTTATTAAAAAGTAGCTATGGTTTTCTCAAAGGAAAATTTATATTTCAAGCAGTGGAATAGGGAGACATCATAAAGTTTTTAATAGAATTACTGGATGCCTTGTGATTTGGAGTTCTTCAAAGCTACAATAAAAATGACATTTAAAAATAAATCACTATTCAAGTCTCTGTCATTTTCCATAATCTTTAATACAGCCAAAGGAAATAATAATTTATCTAAAAATTTAGATGTAGAATAGATGATAAAATATATCTTTCAAGTGCATGAGGGCCTCAGCCATAAAACCAACATCTACACTGGGACCTTCATGCAGGTGTTGAACCCTTTGCTGTTTTTAGTTTTATTTCTGAAGTCAAAGTCAGCTACAAAGGGCCCAGTTATATAAATTGTACAGGCACATCTAAATTGACAATTAGGAACATTCCTGTAGCTTTAATGGGGCCACCAGTAAACTGACTGATAATCAAAAATTAACTATTTATTGGTCTAACTTCAGATTAAAAACCGTATCTCAGCTTTGGAAAACATTAAAAACTTTTGGTCTTGAGCCACTTCTTTCTTAACAGAGTTCAAAATTTAACCCAACAACAACCAGCTCCCATCTTTAGTGGCTTCTACCCAAAACACAACAATGAAAAAAAGTTTAAAATGTTCAAAAGTGTATGTCCATAATACAAATTATCACAAAACTGCCTATGACACTGATCTCACATGTAGCAGACACAGTGATCATCTTGAGAGAATAAATCTGATTTGCCTCACAATTTCACAATCCTTCTAGTCTAATCTTATTACAGGTTTTGGTTTTTTCAGTATTTGTATCTACTATTATATAAACATATGTTGCTAAGCCACATTTGGGGATGCAGTAAATGATTTCTGTTTAGAACAAGATTAACATCCCTGCTGCAATTTACTGATGTATTTTTGGGATTGCATCAGTCCCATGATCACTGTATGTTTTTGTCTCAGGACTTTTCTCAAAGGAAATAACAAAGATATTGAACTGGCTTAGGGATATTTCTCTTCACCACTGCGTTATGGGAATGGCATCTATTGAAAGCTATTTCTTAAATTCAATTTAGACAGAAAATGTAGATCTCTGTAGTGTGTCTGACTGTGATTTTAAAAACATAAGTATACTTTAGTACACCTCAGACTGAGAAAGTTCTGGCCGATACACTTCAAGGAATTCTTCATGATCCAAAAAGCAGATGAAGTTTTCCAAAGCGCCTGCAATATTTGGGTGTCTCACGTGAAGGAAGTCACAATACTCTGTTCTCCTGTTTTTTGCTAGCCTGCTGTTGTAATATGGAGTCAGATAATTTTTCTCACAGAGTTCATGTAAATAATAGACAATGTTTACTTAACTGTTCTTTTTGTTTTTCATTCCACTGAGCTGAGGGCAAGTTTGACGGACACTTCTTTTATCCACTGAATGAGAGAGGAGGTGACAATGTCCTCCAATCCCCTGTGGAATTGAGAAATCTATAAATATGAGAATTTCAAAATAAACTTGCTTCTTTTTCTCTTTCTGCTCAACCTAGCAGGTGTGGCAGTGTCTTTTCTCATGTCCTACAGCAACAACACCCTGTGTACGCAGGCACAGAAATGAAGTAAGAGGCACCTACTCGAGATGCTTGTTTCATTTTCATCTTACTTGTTATTTCTTGAACTGATTAAACAGTGGAAGTTCCTACATTTGTATTCTGAGAGAACATCCTCGAGGGCAGAGAGGCCCTGCAGAGACCTTGACAAATTAGACAAATGGGCCATCACTGATTGTATGGAGTTTAACATGGGAAAGGGTTGGATTTCGCCCCCGGGACAGGGCAGCCTGGGCTGTGTGTGTGGATGGGGAGCAAGAGGCTGCAGAGCAGCTGTGGAAGAGCCCTGGGGGTCCTGGTCCATGGCCAGGTGGATCTGAGCCAGCAGTGCCCTGGCAGCCAGGAGGACATCCCTGTGCTGGGGGCACCAGGAGGGCCAGGGAGGGATTGTCCCGCTCTGCTCTGCTGCACCTCGAGTGCTGGGGGCAGTTCTGGGTGCCACCAGATAAAAAAGATACTGAACTGTTAGAGATGGGTCACGAGGAGGAGGAAGGGTCTGGGGGAGCCACCTGAGGAGCAGCTGAGGGCACTTTGTCTGTTCAGCTGGATAGAGGAGCCTGAGACCTCACTGAGCTCTTCAACATCCTCCCAAGGGGCAGCCGAGGGGCAGCTCTGACCTCTGCTCCCTGTGACCAGGGACAGGACTCAAGGAAATGCCTGGAGCTGTGTCAGGGCAGGGTTAGTCTGGGTATCAGGGAAAGGTTCTTCCCCCAGAGGGTGCTGGGCACTGCCCAGGCTCCCCAGGGAATGGGCACGGCCCCGAGGCTGCCAGAGCTCCAGGAGAGTTTGGACACCACTCTCAGGTATAGGGTGGGAGTGTTGGGGTGTCTGTGCAGGGCCAGGAGTTGAACTGCATGATCCCTGTAGGTCCCTTCCACCTCAGAATATTCTGTCAGTCCATGAGAACTATTTATTGACTGACTGGTCATTTGGGCTGTTAATCTACCTGTCAATATCTCCTGCCCAACAGCTGGAGTATTATTTTTATTCTTCTCTTCTCTCTCTTTCAGTTCCTTTTCTTGTCTACTTCAATAATGACCATAATCTGGAAACAGAACAAAATTAAAGCCGTATTTTTGGCCACTCTAAGTATGAAAACAAACTCCTGTGGAAATTATTTTTCCTTACTCTATCACTGCTCATCTGCAACAAGAATCATGGAATCACAGGACACTTCAGGTTGGAAAGGTCCTTTAAAGTTTATCTGGTTCTAATCTCCCTGCCGTGGACAGGAGCACCTCCCACCAGCCCAGGTTGTTCCAAGCCCAGTCCAACCTGGCCTTGGACACTTCCAGGGATCCAGGGGCAGCCACAGCTTCTCTGGGCACCCTGTGCCAGGGCCTCCCCATCCTCACAAAAAAGTTACTACAAAGCAGCTGCAGTTACCTTTCCTGGAACTTTTAGTGTTTCTAGCCATTGGTATGATGACCTCAGCCCAACCATCCGCAGTGCATCACTTGGACAAATCTGCACTCAGTCTGTACTTTCAGAATTAATGTTAGCTCTAACTAGACACCAAATCAAACATGGACAGCTTCCAGGAAAGCTATTTCCTGTTTCCATATAGAGGACATTATTTACAGCTCCCACATGTAATACACAATTAGAGTAGTAAATCTATTTACTCACAGAAAGAATAACGAGTGCCAAGTAAATAGGAAAACTTACAGGCAAGTATTATAAAAGCATTACTTTTGCTTGGAACACTATTAGCTATTAACAAACATGTTCTAACAAACTGAAAAACGTCCAGAGGATTAAGAGCTAAATCTGCATAAAAACCAACTGATTTTCAGCCTGTTTGAGCTCCCTTCTGTTTTAATCATGTGGTACTTTCAAAATATGGAGCCACAGCAACAGTGGTGCAGAGCTGCCTTTTGTTAACCCCACATCTTGGTTCCAGGTGTAACTGCTTCCTTTCTGCCTCTCACCCAGTTTGCAGCTTTGTCCCTTCTTATCCTAGAAACAAAATCGTGGAACGTTTGAGAACGAAAGAAACTTTTCTGGAGGTCATCCAGTCCAACGTCCTCAATCAAACAGGTTGCTCAGGGCCTTGGCCTGAAATAAAATTTGACTTAAAATATCACAGTAGGAATTACTCTATATTGTCCCCTTCCTCCCCCTTGCCTTTTGGGGGAAGATGTTGAAAACAGGAGATGTGAAATACTGTGAGGTCTACCCATACTTCATTATTCTAGATTTATTCTATTTATTCTAGTTATTTCTAGATTGGCCTATTTCACTCCAACAGCAGGGAAAAGCCATCATAACCACGGCTGGCAAAAAACTTCTCTACAGAATTCAATTTCCTTTGCTTTTTTGGGGTTTTTTTGGGAGTGAATAAACCAACTAAGCTTTATTAAGCTAAACTGCTAACATACCTGAACTTTGTCCTGGCTTTAGGAAGACTGAGAAGTGTACAAAGGGCTCTTTCAAACCTGTTTGTCTGCAACTACCGTGTTCCAGGTTTTCCACTGCCGTTTTCAGGCCAGCCAAGAAATAAAAAATGTACTGGTAAAGACAATAAATTATTCTACCCACTCGGTATTAGAGCAACATGTTTGTTTGTTTGTTTGTTCTTGGCCGAGAGACATTTGATGCAATAATTCAGAAGCAGATCAGTGTTGTCCATAGAGGAGAGGTCCTTGAGCCCAGGGAATCGAGTGTTTCAGATTTTTTCTTGGTGGCTGAGAAAGGGTAAGAATGCCTTTGTTATCAAATACAGTGGTCTTAGCAGAGTCCAGCTTTATTCTGTGTGGTATTTATATGTCATTTCAGAGGGAAACAGCAAGACAAGAGAATGAAATTTTTTCAACATCTTTTTTCAATATTTTTGAAAAATTTGAAATTTTTTCAATATCTTTTCAATATCTATACTTTCTTACCTTTCCTATTCCCCCCTTCCCTTTTAATTACCACCATCTGTGCCTTATCTCAGAACACCTTAAAAAAAAAGTCCGAAGATTAAGTCTAATAAAGTTGATTTTGCATCAAATAACACACAGTCCATTCATTATATTTCATAATCCCTTTTTCTCCAAACATTTCTGGCTGTTGTTGCTCATTTGTAACTTTAATCATCCGAGATCCCATAATGACTTTTTTTTTACATTTTAGACTTGAAATAAACAATGGCATTAATTGAATGGTACCAAATTTGAAATGAAATAAAGCCACACCAGCTCTCATCCTCATTGTTTGGATGGCTTTAGCTTTTCAGTTTAGTTAAGAAAATAAAGGCAAATCATACTCAAAAGGAGAGGAAATTATGTGTTTTGATGGGGAACCTCCACAGAGGTTTGTTATGTACTTTTTTCACAAGCAACAAATCTCTCTACAGTTCAGGGGCTGCATGTGTGACACAAAACCCATTAATTAGCCATTAACTCCCAGTGTAAAGATAATGTACTTCTCCCTTGTAAACTTCTGAAGATAATTAAAACGCAACTGTGAAACGAGCAGCAGATACTCAGGATCGCAGCTGATTTGTTTCCTCAGTTACAAAAATGAGTGATTCTTAAAAAAATTCTGGCAATTATACCACGTTCCAAGGTGATGTCAGCAAAAGCACCTCGTGACTGGAGATGTGCTGCAGGTTCTTTAAGCTGCCATTGTCAGCACCAATATGTCAAGCATCGTTAAAGAGCACAATTTAAATTCAACACAAAAACACAATTTAAAAAATCAAATGGTAAGTCGGATTTTATAGACGTCCAGAAGAACTGATGTAACTAAAGCTAGCTCAAAGAAAAAGAGGTATGAAATGAATTAGGGAGAAATCTCAAAAAAAATCATCGTGCTGTATCCTTGTCCCAAAGTAGGACTCGTATATAAAATGTAGTTAATAATTTTTTGTCCCTATTTAATGCAAAAAAAGATCAAAGGTTCTATCAAAAATCTTTCAAGTAGTAAAAAGACCTAATCAATAAAGTCTGCCACCCTAGCGTAGCACATAATTTTTCATCTATTTAATAATTCAGTGCTATAATATATCAAAAACAAAGTAGAAAGCCCAATCTTAAAAAGAGTATAATGACAAAACCACTAAAATATTAAATTTCCCAGGAGTTTTCTGGGGGTTTGAGCACTACCTTATCAAAAGCTGAACAGAATGCCAATTCCAAAAAATCTTGTATAACAATGGACATTATTTCTGCACAGATTTATTTATATGGCCCTAATGCCAGGGGCTTACCTGAACTTTAATAAAATTATCTGCCTCAGATAATTATAATAATAATACTGCCTCAGGCAGTATTTATGCCTCAGATACATGTGAATCGTAAGGGTGCAAAGTTGAACTCGGGAGAATTCTACAGGCGCTAGCTGCTGTTTTTATTATAAATCTATAATAAATAAATAAATAAATAAAAAATAAACAAATCTAGCTGTCTCAGCCTTCTCCACTGCATCCTGTTCCACTCACCCGAGATGTTTGGTGGCAGAGACACCACGCCACTCATTGTATTTACATTGTGACCAGACTATTACTGACCTATTTACATGGTTGCAAATCTATTTACATGGTGACGAGACCACATTACGAGTGGTGGCTTTCCAAACCTGAAACATAGATAAAGCAAAGGAAAAAAAATGACATAAACAACGCCCTCTGTGTGTTCCATCACCAGAGCACTGGGCTGACTCTCGTGTCTCGATCTCAGCCTTTTGATTTGGAGTACCAGCAGAGAAGGTGAATCATTCCCATTCTCCCCGCTGCCCTGGTGCTTGCTCAAATCTTATTTAAAACCAAGCACTGACCTGCAGATTCACATGCAATCTGTAATTTCTATGACCATGGATGCTCAATTATCTGTAATTACTAAATTGCAAACTGCTAGGGATGTTTGTTCATTCGTTCTTTTCTTCCTCCCTCCCTCCCGCTCTTCTTTGCCCTCCTTCCCCCTTGCTCCTGAGAGTAATTTTAATGAAATAAAAAGCAAGTAAATTTCAGAAAATTGTGGTGCTAGAATCTGTATTTTCTGTCAAGTATTTAGACCAGAAAACCCACACCAGTGGCTGTCTCCTAGGGAAAGGATGACTTTGCAAATTAGCACTACCCATGCAATACTTTTAATCTCTTCTCTTTGCCTGCCATAGAACAAGCAGAATTACATGATGTCGGAGTAAAGTTTCTTTCCATCAAGAAAGAGTGAAGCTGCAGTTCTTCTGTAGTATTCAAATCTATCACCTGAATCCCTAAGAAATAGAATAACAACTTTTAAGCTTATGTGTCATTAGTCAATCAGCAGAAAAATATAGAATCAGTCTCTTAGGAGAGCTCAGTTCTCCACTCGTTTCAACCATCTGGAGCATCAGCTTCTTACACATCCTGGTGAATTCCTTTATATTTGCACATTTGTGGCTGGCTGTGTTATGAAACGCTTGATGATGTACACATTGTTAGCAAAGTCATGGATTTGGTTTGTTTTGTTGTGTTTGGGGGTTTTCCCCCCTGTAGAAAAATGATTGGTTCCTTTGTACTCTACGTGATTTGAGTAAACACCCTGTAAATCTTCAAGGTTGAACATGCAAACAAAGAAGGCCCAGACTTCCCTTCCATTACTATTCCCAAAGGTGTGTCATTAACTGGGTACTAAATGTGTTAAAATTTATAGCCTCCAGTACTCAAGTACAAGCAGAAATCAATTATTGTTTCCTATTAAAGTAGGAGTTACGGACTATTAAACAATGTCTCAAATGGACCAAGGTTATTACTGGAAAAAATTAATGGAAAACATTCTAACTCAATGTGCTCCTGAGCTCTCACAGACAGACCCTTGATCGTCAGTATTTCAAAATGATGTAGCACTTCTGATCGATACAGAGGTAAGAACGACCATCAGGTTTTATCAGACCTCTGTGTAATGAAAACTAATGGAGTTTATGGAGAAGTGACACATGTTCACATGCTGGCAGACGAGTGAAAAAAGATGAATTTGCTGCACAATAATGTGCAAGTAAGCAGCAAATCCCTGACTGCACCATACTTTCATGGCACAGCTCAGTACAGCACACTTCATAGGGGTTTCTAGTGCTCTTTAAGCACTGATTTCTGAGAAAAAGCAGAATTTAGAAATGAAGATAGTTACTCGGCACATTTTCAACTCTCTAGCCAATAATTCAGATGACAGCTAATTTAAATTAACTTTTCAGTTAAGACTGGGAGACTTGGTAATAAAAGCATTGCTAATATTCAAATATAATAAATATACTACACTTACTTTATCCACTAAATAGATTTTTTAAAAATAAAATTAATTTTGTTCATAGAAGTATACCAATGCTGTAATTATTCTTTCAGTTTTGATCCAAATCCCACTAGAGGCAACTGAAAATCTCCCAATGCCTTAGATGGAATAGGATCAGCTTCTTCTGTTTTTAAATTTACTTTTGCCCAGGAAAGAGCACTGATATCTACTAAATGGTGGGAAAATGAGTAACTACTGCCTAATTTTAATATATAAAGCCTTTGTCTGTGTAAAATATTGCATAATACAGCTCATTAACAGCTAATTGCAAGGAAACAAGAAAAGGCTGAAATTTTCTAGCAAAAAGACAAATTGTACAGTGTTCAAAGATTTGTCTGCATTAGATGTGTTGTTAAAAGATTTCACTGTACTATGTAGTTAAACACTCCTCTCACGTGCTTCCCATGAATCAGTGGAAGGTGGAATTCAGAAAACCACATTGCCTTTGAGTTCAAAAGTAAACAAAAATGTCACGTGGTTTTAGTGAGCAAAGGAGAAGAAATTAGAAAAAAGTAATGAAATGCATAAGGACGAGATAGTCCTCTTTTAACCTGTAACCCCCAATATTCTAATCCTGGGAAAAGGAAACCTTGGGAAGACTTGCCTGAAGTTAATTGGAAAATTCTTTATCGCAAAGTTCAAGTTTTTAATTCAAAGGAGGGACAAGTGAGGGTACAGAAAGCTCATCCCCAACACCCTACCACAACAGGGTGGGCTGCTTTGGTGTGCTGACAATCCTCCTTTTTTACTCCTGTCTCCTCTCTCCAAGGCCTTCTATCCCAAATGATGTCCTGTAAAGGACTCTTACATTGCAGATGGGCCCTGCAAAGCCAGCGTGAACTGACTTCCTCAATTTTACCAGGTCTGGAATCTATTAAAATTAGATGCTGATATAATTATATGCTTATGCAGTTACGCAATTTTATGAGTACATAATGATAGTGTAATTGTCCACTGTTTTAGGAGTTCTCCTTCCTCGAGAGAAAAAGGAGTTAGGAAACTAGATTTTGAGAGCAATTTAAAGAAATTAGATGTTAACTCCTTCAAATCGAATAAATGGTGCCTGACAGGAAACCTGGGGGATTCTTCAGTCACACACTCCACATCCACACTTCTATGGAACCATTCCAACACCACCAGTCAAGTGCTTAAAAATTATTTTCCCTTTCAAATGCAGAGATCATGAGAGAAGAAGGAAACCCTGGCGTAGTAATGCTTCATGATGTGAAAGAATTATGAGTACACTGACTGTTTTTTCTACAGGGATGACAAAGTGTCTGTCTCATAGGTTCAGCAGAAAAGGAAACTTAAATCTGTCTTGTGGTGAAATAATTCTGAACAAAATAATTCAATCAATCCTATTAAATATTTCAGGCTGAACTAGTCCTTCCCTTATTATTCTGAGGTCTCTGTAGGCTGAGCAGTTCAATGCCAAACACACGGTGCAGCCCAGTCTTCCTTCCTCACCAATTTCCACTTCTGAAGAAGGAAATGAGCTCTCATGCAGGTCTCTTTCGACTTGATTTTTCCCACTTAGGAAGCTTCACCCTGCTGGCACTAATTACTCCTGTCACTCGGTTCTCTAAGTCACTGGCAGATTTTAGTATCGAGTGCAATCCTGCCTAGAACAGACTGGGAAAGGATCTTCCTTTCTTTAGAGTGAGGGAGTTGTCCCTTTCCAAAAACATAGGACTGATCAAGCAACACATTCAAAGAAAATACGTATGAAAATCCCTTCACCTTTACTCTTTGTTTTTTAAAGTGCCTCTATAATATACCATACCCAGATAAAACATCAATCCCCTTGCAGAAACCTAGGAAGATAAGCTGCAAATTTTTCTTTTAAAGCTTTTTTTTGTTTGGTTTTTTTTTTTTTTTAAATTTAAAAACGTCAGATGTGCTGGTAAAAGCACAATAAAGAACATGCTCACACCTGCCAGGTTCATCAGAAAAGAGGGAAAAGAGAAGCTTTATTTACATTTATCATACTTTATAGGATTCTCAACTCCACAAGGGATTGGAGGACATGTCACTTCCTCCTCAATCCCACTGGAGAAAAAGAATGCTCATCAAACTTTCTCTTANCAAACTTTCTCTTATCACAAAAGGAATGAAAAACAGAAAAGACAGTTAAATAAACATTGGCCATTATTTACATGAAACTGTGTGAAAATTCTTTGACTCCTAGGTTATAACAGAAGGCTTAGCAAAAAACAGGACAACAGTCATGAAATGTTAGAAATCACTGTGGATTCCCATATTTTCACCTTGATTATTCAACAGAACAAGGATCTGAGCAACCTGAGCTAAGGCCACAATCAGACTTGCTTCTAGCAGGGGATTTGACAAGTAGAGCTACCAGACTAAACTGACCCGTGATTTTATGATTCTACATTTAAAGAGTGTAATTTAGTGCCCGACAACACCATCTCTCTTGATTTGCTTATTATAGTCCTTAAGGCGTGGGAAAGCACGGAGAGTTTAAGAGCATTTTGATTTTCTGGAGGAGCCCACGTGTAGGAGGAACGTGACCCACCTGGAGCTGTGGCTGGTGAAAGTCGTGTCACAGGGGGACAGCGGGCAGCAGACTGAGAGCTCCCGAGGGAAGACAAGGAGAGACAGAGTTCACTTCTGAGGCAAATTTAAGCTGACCTAGGCAATCAAGGGAAACGTTTAAAGCAAAAAGAAGTGAAACCTTGTTCCTTTCTTTATCTTCCCACTGCTTTGGTTTTAAGTTTTAATAAAAAGTGCTGTTGAGAGCAGCAATTGAAGCAGGGGAGCTAAATTTGTCCAGTCTGGGGAAATACCCATTTACACACCCACCTACACATATACAGGCCCTGGGTGCATGCTGAAACCTGGGATCAAATACCCCAAACTCCAATCCATTTTATCTCCAACACAGACCACACCATCAGGCGTCACAGAGCTGGCACAGTGCAGGGAAATCACGCTAGTTGCTATCAGCTGAGTTTATTTCTTAGTAAAAATTCAAGGTGCAAAGTGCAAGAATACTGTTCTGCATAAAGGGATCAGACAGAGATTACACAAAAGAGACAGGAATTGCACACTGCTGTACAAGAATCTACTCATGTCCTGTCCTCATCCGACCTCATTTAATCTCAAATTAAGTAAATAATCCAATGGTGTATTATATTTTTAAATTACCCTGCATAGTACTTAAAGTTTTCTCACCTAAAAGTGCTGCTGTGCTGGCAGAATATTCCCAGACCAACACAGTTTTAGTCAAGTCTAATCTCTCATTTAGGATGTCTAAGGCCTTCCCTGTCAAAGTGCCTTGAGAATGTCTAATAGTGTGCTCTAATCTTGATAACCTGCTAATTAGGTGCCACCAGCACCTGCTGTCCCCATATATCTTGTCCTTGCTAGAAGGAAGGGATGTTTTCACACTCATAAACTCTCACTCAACGTGTCCCCACGCCAGTCTTAATATTTGTACTGCAAATCTTAGCTGAGGGAAACTGTGCAGGCATGTGCAGGATTGTTTTGTACCAGTCTGGTACCACCAAGTTGATTTATGGTGCAGAGCACATAGAGGGAAAGAAGTGTGAACAACACAGACAGAACATTTTACAGGCTATTAATAAGGTGCATTTACACAGATGAGTGAAGACTCTCACATGTTCCTCCCGACTTAAGATCCTTATCATATGATAGAAGGCTTCCAATCTTTGAGAGGCAGTAATCTGAATTTCATCAGAACTGTTCTATTTTAATGATGAATATTTACCTTGAATTTAAACTCTTGGAATGAATACATTTGCTGAGGGTTTTTAACAATCACTAGAAGTCACTGAGGGGAATACACAACGCTGAATCCTTACAATAAAAATGCTACATTTCATGTTTTTATGAGACACGAAATTCAGGATGATCTGATCAGAAACTACTTTGGTTTGTGCCTGCTGAGGATCTGAGTTGTGATTCACAGAATAACTCATTGGTTAAAAATATGCAGATTTATCAATCTGTCTATCCTGACTTGTGCTGCAGTTGCAAAGGTATGATTTCAACTCCTGAAGCCACGTTTTGCAGACCAGAAGGAACCCGTTCTCCCTCTCTGCACCTCCAGCAGTGCTGGGAGTGGGTACAGAAGGTCTGGGTCCTGGCCATGCCCCTCCCAGCTCCTGCAGAAATCAACCCTGACCTGGCCAGAACCAGGACACAAAGAATTTTTTTAAATTACCCATTACTATAAAATAAACTGGAAAACACTTTTTTTTTTTTCAATGGCACAATACTGCTGTGATGTGGCAGTTAAATGTGACAATTTTTGGCTAGGGTTTTTTTTTTTCAGTGAAAAAGGAATTTCTCACAACATTTTCTCAGGACAAAATCCGAAGCTCAGATTTCTTGTTTTTAAGAACTCATTATAGTGGGATATCCATATATTCTTTCATTTCAAAATGCATTTCACTGGTTCTGGGGCCTAATCAAAATGAGGGTGATACTGCCTGTGTGAGTCTGTACAAAGCAAATACAGAGCAGAACGGAAGAATCACATCAAACAAGGCACTCAGGTCCAAATGGGTACATGTGCCTAAAACTTTCCTAGGTTTTCAATTTCTGTTCAGCCTGCTTAAGGAGCACAAAGATAGAAAACAAGTTATTCTTGAGTGTTTAAAGCCAGATTTTAGATTTAATTCAAGTCTTTTGATATCTGGAATGGGAGAGAAGAAAGGTAAAGGGTGAAGTATTAGGTAGTGACACAACATTTAAAAACAACTTAAACTTCAGTAAAAAAAGAAAAGCCACAGACACCACCCACAGCCAATATTAATACAAATTTCATGGCCAGAAAAAAAAAAAGATCCAGTTTTGCATGTTTTCAGAAGATTATTCCTGCTCTTCAAGGCATCCATCCATCCATCCAAGTCAGTTTCTGTGTAGTCCTGTGTGGCTGTAAGCTCATTTTTGCACTATGGACCAAAGTAAAAAATATTCCCATTATCTTAAAGTAAGCGTAGTGTATTTATTAGATTTGAATATTACCAATGCTTCTATTACCAAGTCTCAAAATTTTAATGGAAAATTTAGTTTAAATTAGCTTTCATCAGAACAGTCTTGGATTTGGAAATGTTGTGAATATTCACCCTGAAATAAATACTTTCTTTACCATCTAGAAACATAACAGTTGCTTATTACTCTTTAAAATGAAGCAAATCACACCACCAAAGTACTTCTTCAGGCTGTGCTTATGGGAAGAATTATTCCTCCTGACCTCCACAAAAAAAAAAAAAAAAACCACTGAATACCAAACAATTCCCAACGGATGGTGAAGGAAGGTGAAGGAAGAATTCTGGTAACTGGAGGACAAATTTTTGAGGGACTTTTTCAGAGGGCACAGAGTGACAGGACAAAGGGGAATGGCTTTAGGCTGGTGGAGGGCAGGGTTAGATGGGATATTGGGGAGGAATTGTTCCCTGTGAGGGTGGGGAGGCCCTGGCACAGGGTGCCCAGAGCAGCTGTGGCTGCCCCTGGATCCCTGGAAGTGTCCAAGGCCAGGCTGGACAGGGCTTGGAGCAGACTGGGACAGTGGGAGGTGTCTCTGCCCATGGCAGGGGGGGCACTGGATGGGTTTTAAGTCCCTTCCCACCCAAAATGGTCTGGGACTCCAGGATTCTATGATTCGTTAGTGTATCATTGGGAGTAGATCGTGTGTATTTTTCATTAGTTTAAATAAGAAAAATTTCCCTACGTGTGCATCCTGCTGTTGCCTGATCTGGGTGTCACAAGGAGGGAGGAAGGAGCAGCAAAGAGAAAGTGAGAGCTATGGGCAAGGGCAAGAGTGGGAAAGAGACACCAAAACCACGTGCACAGGAAAAGAACAACTGCCTACATCCTGCTCGTGTCATGCAAGGATACAGGATCTCTGAAAAATACCTCAGAGATAAGCATTTCTCCAGCCCCAGGCACTCAATTTAGGGCAAAACACAAGCAAAAATATATTATTTACAGCATAAAATCTCTTGAAATTGACTTTCATGAAGTTGATAATCTCCATTGAATTTTAAATCATCTTTTAAAATTGACTGCCTAATTTATCTTTTTCATCTTTGGATTCCCAGGTTGGAGAGAAACTCGGCATCTCTCAATGACTCTGAATTAAAAAATATTTCAAAAACCAAACTTTTTTTTTAGATATATTTGGGATTTTTTTTCATCCTAATTAGTTATGAAAATCAATGTATATATTTCCTTGTTCTGCAGGAAAAAGATTTTGGAAAAAAATCCTGTGGTTTGTCTCTGAGAAAAAGGGATTTCCTTTTCATATTTTTTCAGTGGTTAAACAAGAATAAATCACTGAAATGGACACCTGCAGCTAAATATGAAATGTTAATTCAACACAGTAATAAATATAATATTATTCTCAGTGGCCCTAATTAGAAATAACCCTCAACAATCTTCTAACACCATTTCTTATGCTCCACTAATGTGATTCATTTGAAAACCAGTCTATTTTCATAAAAAAACAACTGAAGCAATTAACTGGTCTCTATTTACTCACTTCTGAAGCAAAAAAAGTACACCCAGCACAGAATATATAACCTCATTTATTTCTTCAGTTTAAATTAACATAGAAGACCTGTAATCAAAGAATTCATGGGAAAATAAGGAAACAAAAGGCAAATCTGCTGACTGCTCACTGTGTTAAAGGGAGCTCGGTTTAGTTTTTTATCTCCTTTACTTTTCCCTTCATTCTGCAGGTAAATTACAGCAATCACCACCCTGAGGAAGTTGAGAAGAGGCAGACCTGTTCCCAGAGGACCACTCCAGTGGGTTCCTTGCCAATGGCCCTAAAAGGCCTCTTCTTGCACCTGAACCCATCCTCCTGGATTGCTCTGCAAAAGGCAGCTGGCAGTAAACTGCTGGTCCTGTTTTCACCCAAGCGCCCAAGGGACTCATATGATGGAAAACTGGGACATGAATGGTTGTGGAACACGTGGAGCTGCATCTAGGCAAAAAAAAAGTCATCCTACAAGATATGATTTTAATGGGAGTTCTGGATGTGTGTTTGGTGGAGGTTTTTAATGGTAATGTATTAATGACGAACAAAAAAGCAACAAATTATTTAGACACAGTTGATTTGAATCAGACAGCCCATGGATTTAAATTTGGTTGGTTTATCCTTCTCTAGATCTAGATACATAGAACAAAACCTAGGGAGCATCCATGTAATCCATTGCTTATGCAAAAATTTCTAGACGCTTCCCGAGGTAAAAGCACTTGGGGACATTGTAGTTTCTGCCTTCAAGGCCATGATGGTTCAGCAGAATCCCCTGGTTCAGATAATTAAATTTTGCTGACATACTTTCTCTTCCTGTTCTTAAAGCACAGGACATTAAACTGAAAGAGGGAATGT